>CAJJDM010000038.1:6424-327292 GCA_905182975.1 Paramecium primaurelia
CCCAAACCCAAACCCAAACCCTTTTAGGTTTTTATGTTTTATGAATTTTATTGTATTTAAATATTCAATTTTTTTTATTTTTAAAGTTTTATAGAATCATGATTTTCACTTTTTCTTTGAATTTTTTACTTATTTTATATTTTAATGATTGTTAGGAATATCATAAATTCTATAAATGTGTAAAATTTGAGTATTTTGTAAAGGGCGACCAAAATTCAATCATTACTAAGTTAAGTAATTTTAGGTATTATTACTAATTACGTAAAAAACCAAACCCCAAAAATTGTCAGAATGCGCAATCAAATTTCATCATAATATACCTTTATCTTAATGAACACATCTTCGAGATGTTCAGATGCGCCTAATATGTCTTCTCAATTAGAAAACCAATAATGATATATAAGGAGGTAGAAGACTTCACCATTCATAGATCAGCAATACATATATGCAGCTATTAAAAAAATTCAACAAGGATGAAATTAAAAAGTAAATTAATAACCTCAAACTGGTGTGAATATTTCAGAAATGTGAAAGGAGGTAAAATTCAAAAGGAGGACTCCCGCTAAGAAGAATTCATTTAGAAAGTGGACAACCGACTCTAAGCCTTAGTTTTAAGAGGAGTACATCATCATTTAAGACAACAGTCAACCATAACAACCAATTAAGAGAACTAATATATAAACCAAAAATTAACATTAGACTGATGACCTCTAACTGGCTCGAGCTACTCAAGACGATGGTAAATCATTAGAAGAGTATAAACTTCAAGTTAAAGAACCTTAAATTGGTAAAATTGAAGATTTTATTTGATTATTGACCGGATGCATCTAATCCAAAACATATGATCAAGAGTTTGATGTTTGAAAGGAAGGGACTTCCAAAAAAATTCAATTATATAAACAGCATCAATCTATTAGAGAGATTACATTAAACTCCCACCTAATTCCAGAGACTAAACATGCACCTTAATTATTAAAGAGAGATTTTACTTAACATATATAAAAAGAATAAAACTAAAGAACTATGTATGTAACTATTTTCCTCAATAAGAAAGAAACTCATGTAAAAGAACTTGACTAGATGGTTGAATTATGATTGATAATTAAAAAGGCACAAAATATTAAGATGTATTAACAGAGGAAAAGATTATCAAAGCATATGAGAAATAAAGTCAAGATCCTTGTATCGACAAAATTGAAAACACCTTCCTGGCGCACAGTGGTATCAATATCTACAGGTCACTCAAGAATAACTGTTGGGAAATTGTCATGTCCACTTGTTCTACTGAAAATCAGATATGGATATACCCTATAGACTAATGATTAGAAGTAGACCTATTTAGCATATAATTCTGCAAATACTTGTTTTCCTTGAATAATCAAACAGAAGAGTACAACCAAAACTGGAGCAAAGGAATGTGTATCTGCCCATTCTGTTAAATTGTCCTCGATTGGGAAAATGCCCATAACCTTTATTATAAAGATTAAGCAAGTTTGATCAAATTATATCTTTTTGGAACTCCTGAAAAGTAATAAAAATTAAAAATTTATAATGAATAAATAATTTAATTTAAAAATGGATACCAACGGATCAGAAGTCGTTGAGGAAGAAGATTTGTTAAAATCACCACCAAACTTCTTAGAAGCAGAGAATCACAGCGTAATAAAATATTTTTTACATATAGAAAGCTTAAATCATTCATTAAGAAGTCATAAGTAATTCATAAAAATGTCCTTGTTGCAATTTATATATTTCAACCTTAAAGTATTCCCTCTTTACAGATATAAATGCATTTATTGTACATGGTACTGTATACAAATACTTTTTGTTCATAAAAAATATATTTATCCTTCTTAGTATAAATTTGTAACTTTTTAATAATTATTTATAGTATTATTGTTGGAATATATAATTTAATCTAGAACTTTAAAGGAAATTCATGTATTAAGAATGAAACCTGTAAATAGAATCTGAACAATTATTTATCAATTTTAAATAGAATGGATTCTTACGAGTATATTATACTGTTATGATAGTTTCGAGGATTAAATTTTAGACATTTTATAATCTATATCAATTTTTATCCAATTAGCTTTCCTTCGATACATCTCATACTCTAAAAATGATTGTTATAGTATAGATCGCTAGATTGATAGTGAGTTTACGATAAAAAAATGTTCCTTAAAGATCAAAAATTTGCCTAGTAATTGCAACAAAAAAGAAGGTATGAATCTCTTTGTAGCTAATAAATATAAAAGAGACAGTGCACCATTAAACATTATTGATTGTAGTTTGATTTATGATCAAGAACATTTAGAAAATTAATTAAAGCTTAAAATAAAGGAAATCCTTTCTCAAAATAATGATATGTATATCTACTAGTTATAATTATTAGCTCTTTGAAAGATGTTATACGGAAGATTGTTAATTAGATTTTTATTCTGAAAAATAGAGAATTGTTTTTGAAATCTACTAATACAGGATTTATAACTTTCTCTAGTTAAGTAATTATAATATTGTCATTTTAAGAAAGAGGCTATCAAATTTAAAGAGGTATTAGATAAATAAAGTGTGATTTATTGTCCAAGGCCTTTGGATGAAAAATGGATTAATAAAATTGAAAAATAGAATTTACTACTAGAAATTATCCTATTCATAATAGTATTGGCTTTATTTTATCTTTTGTACTAATTTGAAATTGCAAAAGATGAGTATACTTAATCAAATTCTGGATATTAATTAAATAGAAATACACTTTTGAGCTTATGTGTGGCTATTATTTTCAAGATTAGTATGGAATTACAATTAAGAATGTGCTAGATAATAAGTTAATATGGTTAATATAAGAGAATGCCTTGGTATTTTTATGAACTTTTGATAATAATGGTAGGTTTAATGAATGTTATAGTATTTCCTTTAGCAGTTTTTGAATAAAAAGACTAATATGAAAGTAAATTGAAATTTTGGAGAGATGGGGGGTTCAACGAAGATATTATTTATATCATATTGATTAATTCTTTCTCAATTATGATATTTAGTGTAATAGATAAATAGTATGCTTTGAATTTATTAAAAAACACTTATTACAAATATTTAAAACAGAATTCAACTTTAACATAATTTGAAGCAAACTAATTAACCTAAAAAAAATTGAACTTTAATGAACGATATATTGAGTTAGTTCATTTATGTTTTTTATGCTCCTATTATGGTTATATATATCCCATATGTTATCCTATGACTCTAATAGCTTTGTTAATTATCTTTTGGCTTTAAAAGTACTAACTTATTAATTATGGAGTTAAAGAAAATATCAGATTTGAAAAAGAATAATTAAAATTACCTATATTAATTCTTTTAATTTGTTAGACATCATCTCATCAAATTATCCAAAATGTACTTAAAACATCACTAACAACCCGCCCATTTTTCTATATATTCATTTTTTTCTCCTTTCTACTCATTTACTTGATTTTTTTTTCCGATTGGATTTTTATAAATTAGTCCTTAGATTATCAAACCAGTGAAGTCTTAATGAAGAGTATTGCTCATAACGATTTATATTCATAATTAAATCCACTAATAAATGAAAATCTTTGGCTGGGCGATGAATACGAAAAAGTAAGGGAATATTAATATTTTAGGGATTACGTTTACATAAGTTTTCAAGATAAGAAAAATATTACAATGAGCTTTAAGTGAAATTGTTGAGATAACTAGAAAGAGAATTTTAATAAGTATGATAAAACTAGATTAATTAGAATTACCGAAAAACTACCACCATCTAACCTCTTTAAGGTGAATAAATCATATTAGAATGAACATTTTAACATTTATAAAGAATTTTATTTACAATATCTTTGTAATCCAATTAGTTGTGTTAGACATCCTATTTTTAATATGAAATACCCATAAGCTTTAAATAAAGTTCAAAAACGTTTGAATATTTCATATTTGATAACTTAAATCCTCTCAAATGTAATTAAGATATATGAAGAATTAAATAGCTCTCTGAATTTAGGACTAGATTATGATATCATAGTTGAACAATAATAGGCAATAATACTTAAATTCAAAATTAGGATTTTTTATTGCAATCTGCCTCATTTGTAATAATTAAGCATTAGATAGATGTGAGGTTCTGGTGGTTATAAAAATGATTATTTCAAGACTAAACCATTGTTAAGTAAGATATCATAATATAATAGATTCATTTTGATTGGTTAGTTTTCAATAACTTTTGATTCAAAATTTGAATCAATCATTTTCATTTATTCACTAACATTTTGTTTTTCTTGAGCTGTTTTTTTAATCCAAATCAGTGCCCTTTTAGACTTCATTCATTCTTGGATTATTTAACTCCTATTGTATTATTGAAAAATCTCCCTTTCCCTTTCTCTCATTTTCTTAGGAGCCACTTATTATTTATCTTTTATTTCAAAAAATACCTTCTTTATTCCTCTTTTTGGAGCATTGATTACTCTATTATATCTGTCTGCATAAAGATATAAAAGCATTTATAATATGATGATTAAATTTATAATGAGTCAATATAATATGCCTATTATATGGATTCATTATAATTAATTTATATGAAATAAGTTACATATGAAAAAGAATCAATTTTTTCTCAATATATATAAGTTTTCTGTATTATAAACTCAATATAAATTTAATTTTTAGATTATAAAGGCTTTTATCTTTAGGCATACATCTATATTCATGGCAATAAATTCCTAATAACAGACAGGAGCAATATTTTTAAGTTGTTCAAATTCTGGAGAATATTCATCTCTATACTTATATTTATGCTGTATTTTCATCTAATCTAAAGGTTGTATTCTTCAAAAAATAATAATATTGACCAGCTTTCTGCAATTCCTTAAAATTATGGTAAATCTATTCAAAAAATGGTAAAGACCATCCAGTTTTGACTTTTTTTATTTAGTTAACAATGTGTTTGCAATCCACTTTAAGACCATGCATTTCGCTAAATAACCCATCATATATCAAACTATCAGAATGGATATTTCTAAATCTTAACTTCCTTTAAGTTGTATTTACTAATGTAATCATAATAGAGCATTCAAAATTTAATCAAGATATATAACCAAATAGTTCTATCATTGTATTATTGAATGAGTTCTTTTCTCTGTTAATAAATCAAACATAAATATAAGTCAGACTATAGAATTTTAATAGAAAATCTGTGAAAGAAACTACCGATTCTTTGATTATTAAATATCCCTTATTACTCTTTATTTGGAATAAGATTTAAAAGATAAATGAAAACAAGACTAAAAAATAGTTTTTGATATCTAGCAATTCACAATAATTATATTATAGCTACCTTTGAAAGTTATTCTGCAAACTCTCTTGTATTCCATAAGATTAACACTTAGGATTCCCTAATTAGAATAATAGAAATCTTCTTCTTATATAATTCACAATGTAATAATCTGGTAAACTAAATACTTCTGTACCCCTTTAGCTTTATACTATAACATCTCTTCTTGTTATTATTTGTAAAATATCTCTTTGTTGCTGACGGTTCATTAAAACCAAAAGCGTAGATTCCTGTATTTAGAATAAAACTACCTCTCCGAAGTTCATAAGTTGGATAAATAGTTATCTCCTCTGAACTTTGATACTCCACAGCGTCCTCTAAATCATGTGTACCCATAATTAGTTATTTAAGAGTTCAAAAAAAAAAATCTGCTTATCTATTATAAGATATTTGTTATTAAATCATTCTTTATTTGACATTACATCCTCTAAAAAATTTTTCTTTCAACAAATAGTGTTTTTTTTCCTCAAAACCTTTAGGATTGCCCTGGTTCAGAAGGAGTAGCTCTTCTATCTCTATGGTATTGGCTGAAATATTGTCATAATCGACTTTACATAAATTCTAATCTATTCAAATTTATCATTGTTCCCTGAGGGAAATAATGATTTAGTTTTTTTGATTGATTATCTGTTGCAGGTTTTTAATAAAATGGCTAAACAAAGTAAGAATTGCAAGTTCTGGAAGGAGCTTCATCATAGACATTTGCCATGATGACATAATAGAGGAACTATATCATCAAGAGTATGCCATGGATTAAAATAATCATTTTATTGACCTATCTTCTTTAATTTCTATCTAAAAATCTCTAGTCCACAAAGAATATCTGTCACATCAAAGTCTTCATAATATTTGTTGCCATATTAATCTTATTCAACACATTAAATAGGCCCATTTTAATCTCCAGCATAATGACTCGATCTTGATTAAGCTCTGAGCATTCTAATATCAGTTTAACAAAATCCTTAAATTTATTGGCTTTAAACTACCTTCTCTTCAAACTAAAGTCCAAAATTTAGGAGTTAACATTTAGTTTAATGTCCAAGCCCAAAGCCCCATTTTATTAAATACTTTATAAAATATATTAAATCAATCTAAACAACCCAAACTATATCATTTTGGATAGATAATAAAATCTATATGATTTAAGTTGCATTTCCTTAATGATCTTGATGTAAAATTAGTCATGTTTCTTTGCATTTTTAATTAAATTTAACAAATAAATAAAATACAATTACAAAAAGATGAGCACATTAAGAGGAATAAAGAAGAATTAGTAATGTATACTAAATTTTAATTTCAAAATGAAAATATGGCACTCAACAATTTTATTATATTTCTATCAAATGACTGCTAAATTTTGAGAATTAAATTAGCTAATTTGATAAGATATAAAAAGGGAAGTAATTTATTATATTGAAAAACCCGAAAAACATTCAGCCTTAACTTCAAAAAAAAATATTTCTAATAGTAAATTATTTTACTGGTAAATTATGTTAATTTTGTTATAATTTGTAAGTCGGTTTTAAAAATATTAAATGAAAATGAAGGTATAAATTTTTAAATTCATTCAGTTAAAACTCATATAAAAAGGTTTAAGAGCTATAATTGGAAAATAGCTCTAAGATAAAGAATTTTGAAAATTTTTAATAATAAAATAGAAGAAAGGAAAATTATAAGAAGAAATATCAAAAAAATAATAAGTCGAGTCACATTTACATTCGTAGATAATCAATAAGTTATCAAAAAAAATAATCTCTTAGATGAAGAAGAACAACTAATAAGTGCTACTCATTATATGATCAATGATATTGATTAGTCAAATTATCAAAATACTTTAGATTTATAATTTTGACTAAGATAAGATTAGATAATGTAATAGTTAATAAATTAGGGGAAATACTATCCCAGAACAGTAAATACTAGTAATAAAATTTAATTGGATATAAATTTGAAAAATAACATTATTTCTTTGATTTAGCAATGTTTAGTTATTCAAAAAAATATAGTGAATGCCTCAAAAGAAATTAAAATACAAATAATAATGAAAATATATTAATAATTGTATTAACTAGATTAAATTAAAACTTAGATATTAGATTTCAGCTAATTATAAAGTTACTTTTGAAGATAGGAATTGATTTAATCCAATTAAATTGGTTTCAATTTTTTTATTTACATTATTATTCAATCAATATTTCTTACATTCTCTTTGAAATTTTATTATTAGATTCTATTAAAAGTAGAAATTCTTAATTCTAAAGAATTGAAGACAAAAGAAATATTAAAAATTATTTTTTACATTATCAATAATATTTACTGGATATCCAGAGAAGCAATGATGATGGATTAAGTTAGAAACATATATAATTTGCCTCCAAAAGAATTGGGCCACAAGATGAGAATGTAATTGAATGTGAAGATCTATCGAAAAAGTATCCTATCTTTTATTTTAAATAATTTAACCTTTTTGGGAGAGATGGGAATATTTATGCTCTTAAGGAAATCAAATTAAAATAACTTTATGAATTTTATCCTATTAAAAGGGGAGAATTTGTAATTATTAGAGTTTCCTCTGGTGGTGGAAAAACAACATTTTTAAATTAAGTAGGAACAATATATACACCTATTAATGGCACAATAAGTTACTTATAAATAATAAAATAGGATTATTAGGAAAGGAAGTTAAGAAGTTTCCAAAAGATTCATATTTGAGTGAATTTAGGTTAACAACTATTGGATTTATATTCTAAACATTTAATTTAATTGCCACAATGACAGAGTAAGAAAATGTTGAGTAACCTATGAGTTCTAGCCAAATCAGTAATCCATTCTTAATAAAATAAAGTCAGAGAAATAAAAAAAAAAGAGTTAGACAACTGCTAAAAAGTGTTAGTTTACAGGACAGAATGGATCATTTACCGTCATAACATAATTATTTGGTGATGAATAGTACAGAGTAGCTATAGCTAGATCTTTAGCAAATTCACCTTAAATTTTATTATTTGATAAACCTAAAGGAGATTAAGATTCAAAATCAACTGTGGAGGACATGGATACATTATTGAAACTAAATAATTTTGGCTATGATGAATCTAATCACATTCCTTGCACTATGGTTATGGTTACTCATAATCCTGATCTTGAATGCCACGCTCATGGAATTATTTATATTAAAGGTAAGATAGAAAAAATGAGAGAGAATCACCATTAAGATATGAATAATATCTGCACTATCTTAACAGTTAGAACTGATTGTTATAAAAATTAATTTATGGTTGAAATTAATAGAATATTAATAAATCTTTAATGACTTATTATCTGGAATTAAGATAAAATAAGTTAACAAACTCTTTAATAAATAATTATTAAAATAAATACTATGCTCGACGAGAAATAATATAATGCAGGGATTTAATCTTAAAATATAGGATCCAATGAATTCGGATCTAATAATATCCTTGATGAGAAATAATTAGGGCCTGCTCCATAAATTGAAATCAATTTGGAATATAAACCAATAACTCTTGATTAGATTCAATAATAAAAAGTGGCACCAAAAAAGCAATCATCTTACAAAGGAGCAACTTTAACTCTTTTTAAAACATTTGTGGGTTCAGGAATACTTGCATTGCCTTACAGCTTTGCCAAAGGAGGTTATGTTCTATCTACAATAGTTTTTGTGCTTCTAAGTTTGCTCATAAATTATTAGTAAGTGAACTTCATCATGATGGCTGATAAATATAGACAACCTAATCAGTTAATGGATTATTCAAAATTTATAGAAATAACTTTGGGTGCAAGATATAGATCTTTTAGTAAATTAATTGTTGGAAGTATGTAATGGGGATGTTGTATAAGTTATGTTATTTTTTTTATGGAGTTTTTCGAAATCGCTTTCTATGGTAATGATACCTCAACATTTCAGCATTAATTATATTACTTATTAATAGCCCTTTTAATTTTACTCCCTATGACACTAATATAAAATATGGCAGTGTTTACAAAAGTAAGTGCAATAGCAAATGGACTAATAGTATTTCCATTGGTAATGATAATTGTTTCAGCTATACAAGCTATCATTAATGAGAGTTATCCTAAAAAATACCATTTGATTGACTTTTCAGGATTATCTACAATGATAGGAGTCTCTATATATTCATTTGAAGCTGTTGGAGTGTTATTAAACATTCAATCTTCAATGTAAAAGAAGGAGAAATTTTAAAGATTGTTGTAATTAACTACAATTGCTGTTGTTTTGTTATTTATTATATTTTCTTTGGTGTGTGGATTTGGGTATGGAATAGATATCAATCAAATTGTATTGTTTAATTTGTAAGATAATCCTTTTATGGCTGTTGTATAAATAAGCTATGCAATTGGATTATTACTCTCATTCCCAGTTTAATTGTTGCCTGCATTTCAAATTTTGGAAGGAAATGATAAAGTTAATTCTTATGTAATAATTGGATCAATATTTTTAGATATATAAAAGCTAAGATTCAGCAAATAGAAAAAGAATAATAATAAGAATGGTTTAAGTTGTTCTCTTAAGCTTAATCGCTATGTTTATTCCTTAATTTGCTGTATTTTTATCTCTAGTAGGTGGATTTTCTGGAAGTGCTCTATAATTCTATTTCCCATTGGTAATTTACAAAAAGAACTTCTATGATAATTAACCAGTAAGATAAAGGACAACTTATTGTTGTTTGATGATAATTGGAATAATTGTTGGATCTTTTGCAGCAATAAATTCTCTTATATTGTTGATAAAAGGATGATAAATTCTACTGTTGATTATGTAACCAAATTAATTTATAAAACAAAAAATAATAAATAATAATAAATCAGTTAACTTTTTAATCAATAACATCTTCTTGGCTGTTAAGACTTGGTTATTACTTCGTGAGTTTAAGTAGAAGTTTCTTTTATCCTGATTCAGTTGATTTGCTATCTCCATTTAATCTACTTTATAAGTACTCATAACTTAATTTCTGAGGTAGTTTTCCATAAGTCAATTATTTGTTTTCTTCTATAACCTTTTAAATTTTATTAAATTCTTTGTTATCTTCAATGACTTCTTTTTTAACTTTATTGCTAGTCAAAAATTTATCCAATAATTATTATTTTAATGTAGAACATTAATTTTTGACTTAGCTAGAAAGTTCAACCTATTTTTTTTTTTAATTTAATTTTAATTAAGATTCAGCCTCTTACTATTCTTATTTTTCTTTTGATCTAGATTCTAATAGTTAATAGATTTCTTCTATATCATCTTCTGTTAAAGACTAGATTGAGGGTTGTACATATCCCTCTTGTAAAACTGATTAACCTTTATCTGAAATCAAAGTGGGTTTTGATGTTCCTTTGACCAAAACTTCGTCAGCTGAAAATTCTAATGCTCCTAAATTTTATTTTTATCCATCAATAAAATTTGAGACAGTGTTCATTTTATTTTCAATTTTATTGAAAATATGATCATCAAGTGTTCCATCACCTATTAGATAATGACAATCAACACATTAAACTTAACCAATTCTATGTGCTCTATCTTCTGCTTACATCATGATAGCAGGAGTCCAATGCATTTCACCAAATACTATTGTTGAGGCTGCTGTTAAAGTAATTCCATAATTTGCAGATGTAACACTCAAAATAGCTATTCTAATTTCATCATTATTTTAAAACATTTGTACATTTAAATGTCTCTATTCAACTCCTACATTACCATCAATTCTCATATATTAGATTTCATTTTGAATACAATACTCTTAAACAGCATCCAATACATCTTAATGATGTGCAAAGAATAAAAATTTAATTTCATTCTCAAACAATGTACTTATATAATCCTTTATAGCCTTTATTTTTGCTTAACCTGTTAGCATATAGCATTTCTATAAAATTGAATTAATTGTGAGCAATTATTCACTTTAATCTTTTGATTCCTAAAAGATTGCATCTTTATTAATAAGTTATTGAATATCAATATTGCCCAATTAATTTAATAGCGCACCAATTTATTTAACTTAACTCGTTTCTCCTGGAATTCTAACTTTAACCCTTCTTTTTTCAGGTAATTAACTCAAAACATCTTTCTTTAATCTTCTAATCATGATATAATTTCTCAATAAAAAGTGCAATTCTTTTAAATTTGATGCTCCATCAAAATCTATTCCTTTTGTGAACCTACTTAATTTTGGATCGCAATATCTATATCCAAATTCCTTGAAATTACCAAAAATATCAGGTCTAATTATATTCAATAGATTAAATAAGTCTTTTGGTTTAGATAATGCAGGTGTACCAGTTAATAGAATTGTCTACATACATTATCTCAAAATTGGTACACATACTTGACTTCTTATTGCTGAAGGACTCTTTAAATAATGACATTCATCAGCTATACAAATTTAAAACTTTCTACTCATTAAATTCTAAATTTTATTTGAATATTTACATCTTTTATTTTAGCACAAATATCATATGAAACAACTACTATTTTTGCATTCATTCTTATACCTTCTCGACCACAATTAATTAATTGGATGTCTGTTTTATGGATTTTTAACCAATGTATGATTTCATCCTACCAATTTAATCTCAATGGTGATGGACACATGATTAAAAGAGGCCAATTTTATTTATACATACTTGCAAGAGCCAAAGATTACACTGTCTTACCAACACCCATATCATCTGCTATCAAAATTCTACCATTAAATTTTAATCCTTATTTAACGCAATCTCTTTGATATTAATATAATGTTTCATCTAGTGTTTTATCAAGTTATTCATAACGTATCTAATTATCATACTTTAAGGTAACCAATTAACCATTCTCAAAATACTTTATTTCTTTCATATTCAGATTTTATAGTTTTTACAATAATTGCGGCAATTATTTTATTACGACTTCTGACTATTCTGATTTTAGCTAATATTATTCATTTTTTTTACATTAGTTATCAAATTCTAATAATTACCTATTGGAATTATCCAACCTTTCTCTCCATCTAAATTTTAAAAACTTCCATCGTTTTACTATGCTGATAATGAAGTGGATTACTTTTATGTACTATTTCACATTATCAGTGAAAGCAGTAAATGTTCCTGTCATAAACACTCTATTTTCATCAAGTAGCTGAAAATTGAACTCTTATTTCTGTATTTACTAAAATTTTTACTTTTTGGGATTAAGAAATTACATTTACAATATAAATTAATTATAAGTTTTAATTTATAATCAAAATTCAAAATGAGCACAAAATTTAGTTAAAAAATAGAAATTTATTTAAATATGTTGCTTAAATTTATTAAGATTAAAATAGGTCAATTTATATTTATAATATGTTATTAGTAATATTTATGGAATCCATACAATTTTAACATTCAAATCAAATCTTATTTAACCATTATAAGGTTGATTTATTAAAAAATCGAATTAGATTTATTATGAGACAAACTTAATTAGGATTGAGTTATTTGTCTCTTTATTTTTGATCTATTTCTCTAATACTAAGGTGAGTTTCTTAGTTTATTATGAAGTATCAAATAGTTATAAAAGAGCTTTAAATATCATTTTTAGAATTTGATACCTATCTAGTATTATCATTCAAAATTTAATTTGACCCATTTATGATTAATCAAAAGATTAATAAAATTTACCTTACATTTTTTATTTTATTGTACTATTATCTTCTAATGAAGATTTTTAATCTGATTTTGATTAATTTCACATAACTAATATAAATTTACATCTGAATGCTAATATTCTATTTAAGCAGACAATTCTAATTCTTTTAAGAATTATTTATCTTTTTCCATTATTTAAAAATTCTTGAATGCTTTCAAAAAACAACTATATATACACCTATTAAATTAAAACTTATAAATTATATAGTTCTTTTAAATACAATAGTATTTATTATCTTCGAAAGTCATTTATTCTACAATAAAATGCATTTTATGTATTATTCATTACTAAGAGATGAGTAATATATATTTATATTATTATTAATATAATTTCCTAATTTATAGATTTATATTATCATAATTTAATAATGTGTTAGAGTATTCATCCTAAAAATTATTCAACCAATCTCTAAAATCTATTAATATCTACTTTTTCATCAATTACCTATAGAAAATAAGCTTTATTATATACTTAAGTGGCTTCAATAATTTCTTATTATTTTTGGGATGATGCAATTGTTAATAGCGCCTTTCTGCAATTCTCTTATGTAATATATCCATCACGTTTTAAATCAAATAATTCAAAAATATTTTAAACCTCTGCCTTTGTAAAGATTGGAGTCATGAATCTAACCAATCGTTATACTAATATAGATACCCTTATTTTTATTTAATCCTTAAGTCTTCAACAAAAAACTCTTCCAAATTCTCAGGTTAAATGTAGCTTGCTTTAGTACAAAGATCTTCGAATAATTCCATTATTCTATTTCTTCTTAAGTATTCATCAGCTGATTCAACTTTATAATTCATTAATGAAATTTTAATATTACATCTATTAAATAACATAAATATAAGAAAAAATATATAAAAATAATTAGACGAAACAAATTAAAAGATTATTGGATATTTGTTATCCAAAGTAAATGAAAGAGTGAAAAAATATATATAATTCTTGTATGAAATTTATATAATTTGAATTTATATTATTATTTTTATCAAAGAATGATAAAGAAGTACCTTAATAAATTTTTCATTTACTTCATTTGTTTTTCTATAGTGTTTGTCTACATAGTTAATGTTAAAGTAGTTTGGATTGATTTGATTGGAAGTAAATAAGAATTTCATTTTTCAAAATAGGTTCAAATTATAGAATTCCTTATTTGTTGATATTTACAATATTAACAACTTTATTAGGTTGGAGCTTATTTAAAACCATGTTTACAGACCCTGGAAGAGTTCCATAAAATTGGGGATTTTTCTTGAATGATCCTGAATAAAAAAAAAGAAAATTTTGTTTAATTTGCCACATTTTCAAACCTGAAAGATGTCATGTATAATACTTTAATAAAAAATAATTAGCATTGTTCAGCATGTAATCGATGTGTGTTAAATATGGATCATCATTGTCCTTGGATAAATAATTGTGTTGGATTCTAAAATAGAAAGTTTTTTATGCAAATGTTATTTTATGTTATTCTTGATTCTTATTGTGCTGTAATTGGATTAGGGTATGGTATATATGTGGAATTTGAAAATATTATGCTTTACCTTAATTCAGAAGGAGATCTGCATTTTATTGATGGACTTTTATTATTATGCGCATTTGGAATCAGTTGTTTAGCATCATGTTTAATAACAATGTTTTTTAAATTCCATTTATAATTGGTATTAAGTAATAGAACAACAATAGAAAACTTAGAAAAGAAAAGAAATGAAGAGACAGGATAATAAACTGATGATTTTAATTAATATGATTTGAAGCCATATTACAATTGGGTACAAGTATTTGGAATGAGTAAATTGTCATGGTTCCTACCAATTTAAATGGAAGGAGGTCGACCAGTTGGTGATGGTATATTGTGGCCAAAGAATCATCATAATGAAAGTTTGTTACTTAAAGATCATGCATCTATTCCAATTTATAATGGAAATGGTGATAATATATAAATGCAATAATATAACAATCAACTTTTGCATAGTAACAGTAAATAATATAAATTTATTATTATTAGATTAATAATTCAGATCATCGTCAACTCAACATTAATGATCCAAATTAATGAATTAATTATTATTATTGTTTTAAATTATATTAGGAAAATTATTTACAAAAAACAATCAATTGTTGTTCTCAAAACTTTCTACATATTTATGGATGTAAAGAAGGTGGAACCCATACAGGTGGATATATCAAAGATCTAGCTTAATTAACAACCTAATATAATAAGGAATCTTGATGTACTTTTTTACTCCATAATTTTTCAAATTTATAAGGGCTTAATTTTTATTTCTCAAGTCTTATTTTTAAAACTTTTTCTTCAACTTTTGTAAGTAAGGATAATCGTTATTTTACTTTACGTGATTTTTTTTCTTAAGATTAATGAATAATATTATTTTTAAATTCACTTTCTCTAGTATTAGGAGAGTTAGTATTTGTAACAGATTCACTCAAATTCTTTTTAGTGATCTTAGTTTTACTATCCATTCTATAACTTGATAAAACATGTTTTCTCTTTGTCTAAATATATGGTAATTCAGTAATTAATTTTTTTTTAGTTGAATTAATTTCAGTTTAAATACCAATCGAAGAAGTTTAATTAGTTCTTTATGTTGGATACGAACTGGCCTATCCATAAATAAATAAATCTGATTATTTTTAAATTGATGTAAGCTAAGGTAATTTTGAAGTATCTGAAATGCATAAACTCGTCTTGCTTTAGAGAGTGATCTTTTTAAAAATATCACCTATTTTTTCATGATCAGGTTCCTCAGCAATCTGAGATTAAATTTCTTCATCTTCTACAATATCTTTTAATTAATTTAGCAAAGGAAATTGATTTAGAGAGACTCGAACTTTCTCTTAAGATATCAATTAATTCTATTTCCAAATACCTTATAATTTATTATTTTCATAAGAATATATTCCTTCTCCTTCCATTAATCCTTATTTCCAATACCCTTTATAAGTAGCTTTTTCTGGCCAAATAATTTCTCCAAATCCATGTCTTTGATCATCATTAAATTCACCTATATACTCGGTTCCATTAGAATAATGAAAATGGCCATGACCATTTTTTTTATCATTAACATATTAGCCTTTATAAAATTGACTGCCTTTTTCAGTTTTTTACTCCCAAAATCCTTCTCCCCATCTCAAACCATTTTGAAAATCACCTTAATATGAATTTCCATTCTTCCATATATATTTACCCTTACCATTTGGTAGTCCATTCTTATATTATCCTTTATAGATATCACCTTCAGGAAAGTATTCTTCACCATAACCATATTTTAAATCATTAATTACTTCACCAAAATAACTATATATTTTTAAATATAAAAATCATACATTGTATCATGAATGTGTAATCCAAATCCATAAAATTTTCCATTCTCCCAACTCCCTAAAAAATAATCATTTTTATTTCCTACACACCATCCAATTCCACTCTTATTATATAATAAAAATTAATTACTTTCTTTCCATGTTGCCATTAACCAATATATGAATGAGAAATAGATTTATAAACACCTTCTCCATGAGGAAATCCTTAAACGTAATGACCATGATAAAATGTATCTCCTTTTAATATTTCAAAGCCAATTCCATCTTTTTTATCATTTGCAAAATACCCTTCATAAATTTAATTGTTCTCTTTTATAAGAACTCCTTATCCTTATCTCATTTCTTGATATATTTCTCCAAAATAAACAGCATTTTTGTATAACTTGATTTTCACATTAGGCTTTTAATAGAGAGTAGCCAAATCTAAAATGATTGGTTAATAGCTTTGAAGAAAGAATTCTGATAGTTATTCAACATTTGGATAGATAAATTATGGCATTTATTCTGGCAATGGAAATTTTGTTTTAATTTATTGAATGATGCTATGATACTTTTGTAAGGTTTCATTTCTGTATAAATTGAGAAGGATGGATTAAAACTGTTCCAATAAGTTTGGGAAGAATTCGATAATGTTTTATTAATTCATTTTTGTGTAATAATATTTATATATTAAGTTCATTTTGTAATATTTTATTATCAAATCTTATATAAGTGATCCCAATCTATAAAGTATAATATAATATTTAAATTAATCAAGATCAATGATATTTTAATTTTAGTAATGGTTCTCAGTCGTTAATTTATTTTTAGTCATCATTTGTACACTCTAAATTAGTTTAGCTAGGACCCAAACTGTAAATTTTTACATCTCTCGCGGTTTCATCAATTTTTAATAATGAAGGTCTTTTTTGCTTACGCCTTATTTTTCTAGAAGTTTAGAACAATATCTCATACTTTTTTTAAATTAAACATTAGGAGCTAACCCTTAACTTTCTTGCTGAAGCTTCATTCTCATTGAAATTTTCACATAATATTTATGAAGTTAATGGAATCTGTAAATCGTATAATTAGAGTGGATAATAGTTAAAATCAAATTCAGATATCATTACAATATTTTTATTAAATAAACAAAATCTAAAAATACTCACATTTATACATGTAATTATTAAGAATACCCATAAATATTAATAATCTTAATTAATTTCAGTGATAAAAATATTTAATTATTCTTACAATCATATTTTTTTCATTACTCTAAATATAATTTATTATATTACATACAAATTCATAATGATTTTACTTTTAATGTGCTTATGAACAATCAATAAATTTTAGTGTTATAAATTATCAAAATAAACAATATCATCAAAATACACTTTTAATTTTTAAGACAATAAATAGAGATGATATAATTTTACACAAACCAAGAATTTATGAAGATTGTTCTCAAAACCCATAATTATTTAAATTATAATTGTAATAGTAAAAATGAAAATTTCTATAATTTATCACAATGATGAATATTTACTCAGCTCATTATGAATTAGAATGAATAAAGTATTTAAAACTGATCTATATATATATTTTTGATGTAAATTTAATTGAAAATTGAATATGAACTTGATTACCATTACATATCTGTAATACTTCTAAAGTTTGTATTGGTTTCATTTTTAGAAATCTTTAAATTGTATTATGCGAATTTTGGATAACAGAGACTATTGCATTATGATTTTTATAATTTTAAATGAATATTTCTTTAAGTGAATTTGAAGATGAGGAATTCAATGATTTATATGAAAATTTTTCAGAATCAGCCCAATAATTGACGACAGCACCAGATGAAATTATGTTCATTGATGATTTAGTGTTGGGTGTTCACATTACTTATGATGATGTGTTGAAATTGAACAATGATGGAAAAATGAATTTTAAAAGTATGATCTACTTTATCAATTACCTTTAAAAGCGTTCTAAAACAGTTCATTAATATTACTTAGCCTATTAAAGATAAATGTTAGATCTTGTAGAATAATTGAATCCTTTATTAAGAAAAAATCAGCAAAAGGGAGATCCTATTAGTTACATTCTAATATTCTATTGGAATGACAGATGGGTGACTGGAATTTATAATTTAAAAACAACTATATTAGATATTGTGGATCTATAGAAAAATAAGACAAAGGATGATTTAAAAAAAGCATATGAACAGTTATTAAAAAAAACAGGATTGGCTAAAGTCTCATTTAAGACAATCAATTTTATATTTTAAGAAGATAAAACAACTGATGGAGGAATGTACATTATAAATTATCTGTATTAAACAATAGTAAAAGGGTAATCATTTGTAAAACTGTAGCCAAATGATAAAGTAAAATTGAAAAGTCAATTACTATGGTTATTTTTCAGAGGTGAAAAGTCATAGCATGTTGATTATCCTGTATTACCAGCTTTAACATAATGGAATGAAAATGAGATTAAATAATATTAGATGGCTAATCTAGAACCATTTCTAACCGGATATTGGACAGGAATTGAAGTATAATCGGCTGATTTTGAATTATTATAAAAATCTGGAAAATCAAAACCTCACATGATAGCCTTTTGGTTATCATATTTATATTATTTTGATTTACAGAGTAAAACACCTCTTATTCCATTTTTTGTAGTAGCAAATGGAGATGAAATATGTGAAGAATTTGAAGTAATCTTTAAACCAAGGAGAAGATAAGGTACAGAAAATCAAAGATTAATCATTTTATAATATATTAAAAATACGAGATGGGTGTTTGCAATTTATCATATGATTTAAAAGACTTTAGATATTGTAGATTTATAAAATAAAAATGTCACTAAAGATGAATTGAAAAATTCCTTTGATAAATTGATATCATCTTTAGTAACATACAATAATCCAGCACCAAATTATATATTCTAAAGTTATACAGATAGCACAGATGGCACTGAATATATTATAAATTGGCTTTGGTAATATACCTAAGGGATTCAACCTGATAAAATTAAATTTGGTTTTTCAGAGAAACGATAATTGAGACCAAAATTGATTTGGGCTTTAATTAGAATGTAGTAAACTGCTATTTCAAGTTAAAAATCAATATAAATAGCCTCAAAAAAGAGAATAACTATTCCATAAATAGCATAAACTCCTCAAGCATAAACTTAATAAAGTGAAGTTTAGAATACTCCATCTTAAGCAGGAGGTAATAGATTTGGTAGATTTAGAAATAACACAAATACTAATAATGATACACCTCAATAGAAATCAAATAAAAATATTGAAGAATAGACTCCATAATAAAAAAAAACATTTGTAAGTTCATTTAGAAATAGATAATAAACTGCAACTTAATAATCACCTATGAATTCTCCATCTAAATCAGTTGCTTCAGATTAAAAGTCTGAATAATAAGAACCAATATCAAAAAAATCATCATTATTTAGCAAAAGCAAACCATAATCTGATCAATCACCAAAATCCTAAACAAGTGAGACTTCAATTTAATTGGCAAAACCAGCATCTAGAACATTTACTGGGAAAAAGACTGTTTTGTAATCTGGAACTAAAGTAGGTACAACTAAAAATAGTTCTGCTCTTCATAAATAAGAACCAATTATTGAAACATAGAGAAGTGAAGAATATGATGAAGAAGAATTTTCAGATCTTTTTAATAAAAAGAAAAAATCAATAGATAATCCATAACCATCTATGGACAATGAAGATAGATTAGCCAAAATTTAAGAAGAATTGACTGAATATTATCATGAATTAATTAATGATGAAGTTGATAAAGAAGTTGAAATTTAAAAGTTACAAGAAGTTTTTAGAATTAATGGAAAAATAAAATAATTTTTAGAATAAAGAAAAAAAATGACAATAGATGAAGTTTTAGATACTGTATAGAATAAGAGCACTATTAATTAAAGTGCTATTTATAATTCTAACTTATAAAATTATAGTACTATATTACATGATGATCAATCAATTCTAAGAATGATTAATGAAATGATTTAAGGAGAAGAAAATGAAGAATCTCTTTAAAATACTCTTTTAAAAAGATAGGATTATTTATTAAAATAAATGGAATAAATGGATATAAGTACTCCAAATGTAGATTATGAATTTCCAAAATCAAAAGATGAAAGCACTTTAAAAAATTAATCAACTACTCTTCCAACCATAAGAAGACACACTTCAGAATTTTTTCAAAAAAGTAATATAGCTGCAAAAAGATATGGAATGAAAATTGAAGTTCCTATGATGTAACAATTTTATAAAGATGGTAAAGTAAACAATTTAATCTTTAATTTTTTGCTTAAATTTTTTGAGGAAAAATCAATACATCAACGTAAAAATAATAATGTTTTTCATCACTATAATACTAGTATTAAATTATTTCCTACATAATTTTATTAAACATTATGCTTTAATTTAATCCATTCAACATTTAGAATTAATTATTTTGAGGCTAATTAATTCACTTTTGAATATACTGGGTAAGATGAAACAATATTTGATATTTTCGATTGGTTAGTTGTTCCTATAGTTGAATATCCTACTGAATATTCAGTGGTATTTATCAATCTTAAAAGGAAGACATGTTATTGTTATTTACTATCCTCACTATCATTAAGGATTAAGGATCCATAATATATAAATCCAGAAAAGAATCCGTATATGAAAAATATCATCTCATTTTTATAATATGAGTTTGAAATTAAATTAAAAAAGCCTAGAGAAGAATTAGGGAGATTTAGTTATCAATTTGGAGTTGTGAATGATACTAATAGTTTTGGTTACAGTTTAAATTATGATTATAGTGGATTGTATGCCTTGTATATTATTCTTCATTTGGTAAAACATGGTCATAATTAAGAAATTGTTGTTGATTAATATTAAATTTAAGTATTGAAGAAGATATTCCATGATTTAATTGTTAAAATTGGATATAATGAAGATGATAATTTATTTCATTTACTTGAAGAAAATTAATTTCCATTTTGAACAAATAATTTAATCCTATTATTTCTGTGACTTGAGTAAATTCAATCTTTATTATCTTAGATTCTCTCTCTTTCTTTTTACAAACTTAATTAATTAAAGTATTTTAATACCCATAATGCACTAATATATTTTATTATAATACACATATATTTTTGTAATTAAATCTCTAATTAATAATATTTTGCATGATATGTCTATTTTACTTTCACTAAATAAATTGTTATCAATCATAAGATGATTTATTTATTTAGTTAAAATAAATAAGTTGTTTATTTACAAATATAAGTATAATAAGGATTATTTGATGAAAACAAAACATGATTATAAATCTGATAAATTTAAACTCATAAAAAATGAATTGATGATAATTATTGAAATTCTTAATTTTAATTTAATAATCAAATTAATGATGCTTAAACCATTCTATCACAAGTTTTTTCAATTAAATTAACTATTTCTTCTTCTTTTTCCTATCTTTCTTCAGACAATTATTTTAAATCACCTTTAGTTCTTATAATTAAATCTTATAACATTCCAATTATTTCATTTTCTTATTCTAATGTTTATCTTGTAATATCATTTAACTAATTGGATAATTTACTCATTTCAACCCCACTTTTTTTCAAAATTTATTTATCAAATAATTATCTATCTTCTGTTTCACTTTTGATTTATTAATTAATTTTAGGTAAATGATTCTCTAAACCTCTTTAGATTTCATCAATTTATTCTTCTCTTAATTTTGATTCAATTGTTAAATCTGATTTAATGAAAGTTATCTAAATATATTTTAAATTAAAGTACCTTTTCATTTATGTAGGATTACAATTAATTGATTCCATCTGTCCTTTCACTTTATTCATTTTATAATTGTTTATATGATAACTTTTCCAAATTTGATAATTTTTGAGAATATTAATTATGCTATAATTTGAATTCTTGTCTTTCCTAATCAATTTAATCAGTGAGCTCTTAGACTTATTCTTTTAACTATAAAACTTATTTATTGTAATTCTCTTTGATTGTTCTAATTCTTTCATCAATTTTATAGCTTCTCTCATTTAGCTTATCAATTCTATGAGCCTTACTTGTCCCTTATTTGATATCAAGATTATTTAGTTTGTTTGTTATTTAAAGAAACCTTTCTTTTAATGGTTCTCTTTTCATAGTAAATTTTGAATTTAACATTAACTTAATTTTATAATTCGTTAAAATTATGAAATAAATTCTTAATAATAATACTAAGCAATATAAAAATAAAATTTCTAATATTAGATTTTTAATTGATTCTTCAAGATTCCTTTGATACTTTTTATTTAATTTATTAAAACAGAAAATATAACATATTTATTATTATCCTATTAAATGGATTTATTTAATATTAAATAATGATATATATTCTATATTTAAATAGAAAATAGTGGATCAAGTAATTTATTAGTGAAAGATGTATAATTAATTCATCAGCTGCTTAAATTTTATTTTAATAAATGATAAACTTATAAGAATTTTATTAAATATAAATATAATCATTTGGAATGTATAGTTTTATTATTTGAGATAATCAATTTCATTAGAATTTAATTGTATTTAAATATAAAATTCATATATATATATATAATTAATCAAAAATATCTTATTAAACAATTTTATAATCGTCATTCATAAAGTCTCATCATATTTTGCATCATAATATTAAAATTATAAGTAATGGACGCAAAAATTAAGGTTGATAATCCAGTTGTAGAGATGGATGGAGATGAAATGACTAGAGTAAATATAATAAATATAAAAGGTTATTTGGGCTTGGATTAAAGAATATCTAATCACACCCTTTTTGGATGTTCCAATAAAATATTATGATTTGGGAATGGAAAATAGAGACAAGACCGATGACAAGGTGACTATTGAATGTGCTAAGGCAATTCAAGAATGTAAAGTTGGAATCAAATGTGCTACAATGTATTAAATATATTAATTATCTTAGTACTCCAGATGAGGCAAGAGTAAAGGAATTCAATTTGAAATATATGTGGAAATCTCCAAATGGTACTATTAGAAACATCTTAAATGGAACAGTGTTTAGAGAACCTATTTTGATTAAGAATATTCCTAGACTTGTTCCAGGATGGACTAAGCCAATAGTTATTGGTCGTCATGCATTTGGTGATCAATATAAAGCTACAGATCTTCGTTTTTAAAAGGAAGGAAAGTTTGAAGTGTTATTTACACCAAAAGATGGAAGTGAACCTTAAAGAGTTGAAGTGTTTGATTTTTAAGGAACAGGAGGTGTTGCTATGGCTATGTATAATACAGATGAATCAATAACAGCATTTGCTCATGCTTGTTTCTAACATGCAATTGAATTAGGATATCCCTTGTATTTATCAACCAAAAATACCATTCTTAAAGTTTATGATGGTAGATTCAAAGATATCTTTTAACATTTATATGATACTAAATATAAACCTGATTTTGATGCTAAGAAGATTTGGTATGAACATAGATTAATTGATGATATGGTAGCATATATGATAAAGAGTGAAGGTGGATTTGTTTGGGCTTGTAAAAATTATGATGGAGATGTTTAATCTGATACTTTGGCATAAGGTTTTGGATCACTAGGTTTGATGACTAGTGTATTAGTTAGTCCAGATGGATGTGTAGAAGCTGAAGCTGCACATGGAACTGTTACAAGACATTATAGATTACATTAATAAGGCAAAGAAACATCAACTAATTCAATTGCTAGTATTTATGCTTGGACAAGAGGATTATTACATAGAGCCAAATTAGATAATAATAAAGAATTAGAAAGATTTTGCAATACTCTTGAAGCAAGTATCATAGAAGCTGTTGAAAAAGGATTTATGACTAAGGATTTAGCCATTTGTGTTCATAATACAATGAAGTATAGTAATATATTTATCTTTTAGTGTTCCAAGAGATTAATATTTGAATACCTTAGAATTCATTTAAAAAGTAGCAGAAATATTAAAAGTAAATCTAACAAAATGAGTTATCATAATGATATTAAATTATCAGCCAATTAAAAGTTTTTATAGATCAACAAAACCCACCAGATATTTATACGATTGTCTTATTCTTCTTCTTTATCTTTGCAACTTCTTTCATTTATTAGTTTTTTTTCTATAATTAATTAATAACATTTAAATACTGGTACTATTGGATTTGTATCCCATTCTGTTCCTTCAATAATTCTAATAGGTTAGTAAGTAGTAAGTGGAATAAAACTATCATCCTCAACAAATGTTCCGAACACTTTATTTACTTGTTTGGATTAAATTTAACCTAATTATACTTTAAATAAATACTTGGTTGGGATGAAATAGTTGGAAATTATTCATCTTCAATAGTTTAATTTTAAAATATTGCAGATTCACTTTCTTCCCATTTTCCTTTTTTAGTTTAATTATTTTATTTTTTTTTCTATTCTTACTATTATTATTTTTAAGGATCAACAATTTTTACTTAAAATTGATCACCTAAAGTCTATTCTTTTTTCTGTGTTTTTGCTATTCAATTTAAACTATAAATTACGTAAAGTTGGAAAATCATATGTATCCAATTCTAAACTATTTTATTATTTTGGTTATTTCTAACAGCATAATTATTTAGGTTATTCAACTTTATCAGGTTTTGAAATTAGTTTAAATAATTAATCGTTTTTTTAGAAAAATTCCATATAAACACATTCATTAACATCCTTCTATTCTTTGTGTATTTATTCCCCTTTCAATATCTTTGAACTTAAATTTACATACAAATAAAAAGGAACTAAATCACGATTGGTAATTTTTGAAATATGTTCTAATATATATTTATAAATTACATTAAATGTTTGATAGATCATCTAATAATATGTGTTATTTAATGTGTTCTAATACTTATTATAATAAACCAAAATTTAATGCAAATTTAAACTTACCCATCTCTTAAGTTCTTACATGTCTGAGTACTTCAATAAATTAAAAGATTCTTTCTTTTGGCATTATTGTATCAGCATAATTTTTAAGTTCCCCTGTTTCAATTCTTGAAATTAAATTTTTGTTCAATTCATCTAATAATTTTAAAAACAATTCTGAATAAGTGTTACAATTCATAATAATAGAATTATATCTTCTTGGTAATTTTTATAACTCTTTAAAATATGCATCATCAAGAATTTTCCATTTACTTTTATTTTCTTTAACATCTCTCATAGCCATATAAAAAGTTATCAATCTTAATCCTGTTTTTAATTCAAACATTCTAATAAAATCACTAACAAATTTTTCAGCACTAAATCTATCTTATTCAAACATGCTTATCATTTTTCTAATTTAATCCTCTTTTCCTTTTTGATTTTTAAAAAAGAATGAACATTTTCTCAAAAAATAATCAAAATTAATGCTAGGGATTGATGCTGGTTTTACTATTCTTATATCTTCTAATTCAATATTTTTTTAATAATGAAGTTTTTCACTATGATCAGATTATTTATCAATTTCATCATTATAATCAACATATAAAAAGTCTCTAAAATCAATTTTTTCATCATTATGTTAATCAATATGTACAACAGCTCTTAAATTAGTTTATCTAAGTGATGGAAATTAATCACTAAAATCCAATCCTTCATTATCATTATATTATTTAATTTATTTTTTATTATCATAAAATCCAGCAAATTATTGAAGATTATGATGATTATATTTTTTCATTCTTTGATCATGACAATGAACTTAATTTCTATGTAAATCTAATTCTCCTGAAGTTTTAAATACAACTAACATTTATTTACATTCTATCTCTTCGCAACAAAAATGAGATAGTCTCAAATGCTTTTCATAACTTCCATGATCCTTGTAAAATATAAACTTACTATTCTCACACATACTACAATTAATATGGACTATGTTCAAATGTTATTTGAATTTATCTTCATCATAAAAGTTTTTCTTGCAATATTTACAATAAGGATGTTTAAAGATGAGATTACTATCCTCATCATAATCTCCATATTATAAATGATGACGATATTACTATTCTGTATAAATTTACTATTCTACAAGAAAGCAAGTCTTTTATTCTATACAAACTTCACTAATAATTATGAAATTTACTGATACCAAAAATATCGTTGATGTTAATCTTTTAGATGATTTCTTAATTGATTGTAATTATTAATCTATTATTCAATTTGGCATTCTTAAAATGGACATTTGAATTAATTGAGACTTTCTACTTTAGATTTAATATCTTCAGAATCAGTATAAAAAACATCCTTTGTTTCCATCTAAAGAAGTCATATCTAATAATATTATACTGAATATGCAATTGGAATAAGTTTATTTATCTGATAATCTTTATATTAAGCATTAAGATTGTCGGTGAGAATTATCTTATCTAATTATTATTTGCAAATAGGACACATTTTTATTTTGCTTATTACTCTCATTTTAATCATGCATTAATAACAAAATGTCTTATGATTACAATGACCTAATGCAATTATGTCTACTTTTTCTATACAGAGTACACAATCTGATTCTACTTTATCCATAATTAATTATAGAATTATATATTTAAGATATGAGTAATTTCACAACAATTCGTTAAGAATCCACTGTTTAAGAAAGAAAGTAAGTTACTCTTCCTTAAACTCAATATGTAAATTTCGTTAATTCAAAATAGACCACAACCTATTTGAAATCAGAAAGACCAGAGGCTTATTAATTTTGGCATAAAAAAGGCAAACAAAATTCATACTAAAGTAAAGTGCTATCTACACATTATCAAATGTAAACATCATTCAATCCTGGATAATCAATACAATTAGGAGGTTGTGCCTCTAATATATAGTGTGGATCAAATACTTAAAATTGCTGTCCACCTTAATAATAGGCTGTTGTAAGATTGGGAGTAGTATCAAGAGAAGAGATTGAAGCTCCATGGAGAGATGAAGTGTTATATTTATAATAATTGATTGCAGAATTGGAAAAGAAAAAGACTGTTGAAGTTGTGAAGGAAATGGATAATACTAGGGTATTAATAATTTTTACATTGTATAGGTTAATGAATTAGAATAAGAAAATGAAAGATTGAGATTATTAATACAACAGACTCAAAGTGAAACAGTGACTTAAAGAATTACTGAAGTCAATAATGAAGCAGAAGTATGGAAGAGAAAATTTTAAGAAATTAATCATGATTATAGTGAAACTCAAGAGAAATTAATGAATGCAGAAATAGAATTAGAAGCATTAAAGAAACAGAAGGTATTTCAACATAATTTTTTATTTAGATCGTGACTTCATCCACAACAGTCACCAAATCAGTTGTGAAAACTTCGGGTTCAACTGTTAGATAGTCTGTTTCAGGTATAAAGCCACCTGTCTGATTAAATAAAGATTAATAATAATATTAAAGTTTAATTTAAAAATTATTATATTCATTATTGAAATATTTATATTTATGTCATGTTTCAATTTACTTAGATTAAAATAATTAAGAATATGAATAAAATGAGATTTAAGTATAATCATAGTTTTGATTAATCAATCAAGATTGAGTTACTAAAGTTATTTATTAATAAGATTACATAAATCAGGTATTGTTTTTTTTTGGAAATGTTTATTGATTAAGTTATGTCGCTTGAAACTCAGATTTTTGAGAATCTCATATATAATAATTTCATTCTCTAACAAATAAAACCAAATAGATCAAAAATTATCTTAGAAAAGCAGCATTTATATTCCTTAAAATATAATTAATAATTAAAATAGCTATACAATAATAATATAAAAAAAACAAATTGTTATATTGATTAATATTATAATATGCTGCTCAACAAATAATGTTAAGAGTTTTATCAAAAAGTATATAATATCTGGCTTTGTTAATGTAGGTAAAAAAATATTTAATGGATTATCAATCTTCTAATATTGGATCTTATTCTAAGATTAATTTAAAAGCTGTTCAAGAATATGAGGTAATCATAATTAAATTTAATTATTTTTCTAAAGAGAATTATAATGAATTATTACAATATATTATATTAAAATAATTTGTTTTGGTTTTTAATTTCTAAAATCATTTTTACAATTTTGATTTATTTCTCATTATTTTATTCAAATGAATAACTAGATTTAAGTTATTCATATTAATTGCTATAATTACTATTGGAATATTATTTTAAAATGCAAGTATTTCCATCTAAAGCCATAAACAAATTTATTTTGAGTGGTGACAATAGTCCAGCCGAAGAAGAGATTAGTCCAATCAAATTACCAAAAATCACTGAGTCGAGGCAAACAGCTGACTTAAACAAGGCTAAAAATAAAAGAAAGCCAAGAAAGGGTAGTATTTAAGAAATAACAGATGAATTACTACAATGGAAATACTTTCTTGATCATAAATTTCAACATCATGACTGAAGATAATAAATCAGAATGAGACAACCATATTAATTATTATTGAGAATAGTATTTTTATCAACTCAATTATATACTATATCAAATTGTTTAGATCATTTAAAATTCCCAAAATATATAATATGAATAATCATTACCGATAAATAGAGTGTTCAATTATTTAATATAATTCTTATTCTCTAATCTAATGAAAGAAGTAAAAATCTCATGTTTATCAATATAATTTTGAGTGGTTAAAATTTAATTAGAAAAGTGATGCTTATAAATAAAAAGAAAGCGATTAAATTAATTGAATTGTGAGTTTGAAATGCAGAAAAAGCAAATCCACTCTGAAAATAGAAGCTATTATAATTAAATAAACTCCCAAAAATATACATTATTCAATAAATAGAAGCATTATAGATACTTAAATTGTATTTATCCATCAAAACTGTAGGTTTTGTATAAAGTAATGGCTATAAATTAAGAAAAAATAAGAATTTAAATATTAAGTTCTTTCACCAATTAAATAAATTATTTTATAATAAAGAAACAAATGAATAGCAAAATGAGAAAAGAGTAAACATTAAATTAGTCTTATAAGAGATTTGACAGAAAATATAGATCTATTATTTTTATTGAGATTAAAGACTAATTAATTCCTTTCACTAAAATATTTAGAAATATCTAAAAATAGAATAATCTAAAAATAAATGAATATATATATATATTTTTCAATAAAAATATCAAAAATACCTTCAAATTAACATTTTAGCATCTATTTTTTTAATCGAAAATAAAAGAATTTTTCTAAAATAATTAAGGATATAAAAATGAATTATGATATATTTATTAGTTATGTTTTGCTATAAAAGCCAATTAATAATATTAATTGTTAACTTAAATTACCAAATGATTCATATTTAACAATGATTTATTAATCTATAACTCTAATATTGGATGAATTTAGACTTAAAATCATTATCTACAATCTAAAGAGTTTCTTTATATAATACGTGATCAGATAATAAAAAAGTAAAAATCCTTTGACATGCTTATTTCGAGATTGGAAATTCCTTTCTTTCTTCAACAATTTCAAGTTTCTACAAATATTAAAATAGTTTTTCATATAATTACTTATCCAAAAATTAAAAATTAAAATCTATTATCAATAAGTAAATTATATAGTAAAAAAGCATTTTTCTAAAAAGCTATTTCTTAATTCTATTTGCTAACTTTAGAAATATAGAAATAATAGCTCTCAATTATTGAATATAATTGAGTTAGAATTAGGATAACAAATAATTATATTATTAATTTATATTTAGTAAACTCTTATTTACGAAAATAATCAATTTTCATTGGTTCAAAGAATGTTATCTACTGTGATTGTTATAAATATTTTTCATTCCTAAAATTGATTTATTCCATACGGTTTCTTAATTTTTTATTTTTTAGTATTATTTCCAAGGATCTTCAAGTTTCGAATTCGAAAAGAATGTCTTTCCTTAGTTATTTTATGTGTTGATATTAGTAGGACTACAACTTTTTTCTAAAAAGCTTGATTTAGTTTTTGGAACTGTAATAGTAGTTAATTAAAGATTTCTAATATTAGTTTTGGTAACTTAAGAATTAAGATTACTATAAATATTGAAGTTTGAAATGCTCTATCGACCTTTTGGAATCTAATTCTATTTTTCAACACTTGAATTCAAACTTAAAAATTTGCTTTCACTTTTATTTAGACTAGAATTTGGACGTGTCTTGCTTTATTTAATTTTCTCTTCATATTATTTTAATTGTTCCAAAAATCCATCATTTGGATCAACTTAAGGTCTCTAACATTTCAATTTAGTTAATGCTTCCTTTAATGAATAACCTTAATATTTTAGTAGGTAGGCAATAATCAATGAACTTGATCTTGAGATGCCAGCATAACAATGAACTAATATATTAGTGTGTTTAAGATTGTCTTATATAAAATTAGAGGCCTAATCAAAATATCTTATTAATTAAACTTTTTCACAATCTTCTGCTGCTATCCACTAAAATAATAATGAATATAATTACTAGATGAATAACTGACTTTTCTAATTTGATATCACTAGTGTCAATGACAGATAATACAGCACCAACATCATGTTTTCTAAGATATTAAGGGTCATTTGCAGCATTGATATTTCCTAGATACAATTTGTGTCCATCAAGTTCAAAGACACAATTCATTGGACAATCTTATATTGATAAATGTTAAGATACATGAAGCAGATTGTTGTGTCTTGAAACTAATTTATGTACAAGTTAAACCCATATCTAACCACTTTGACATCGTTAAATTAACAAACAAATAATTATATCTTAAATACAATTATCTAGAAAATATATAAGTCAAATCTCATATAAATTGTCAATATATATAATATTATTCTTCATCTTTCAATCAGAGAGTAGATTTTTAAATTCTTAATATGATATCTAACCTGACTTGTCACGATCCATTTCATTTATCAATCTCTAAGTAGATATTTATGCATCTTTACTTCAATATCAATTGTCATCTTAAAATCAGATTTTATTATCTAAATTATTATTATTATTATCCTTACTTATATTAATTTTGTTGCATCTACAGTTCCACTTTTATCAGCATTACCTCCCATAGCAACAAAAGCATCCACTAATATAATATAATTCTTAACTTACATGTATCATCTTCTTCATTATCTTCTTCAATGATCTTATAGATAGCAATTGCTCTCTTGAAATCCTCAAAGTCTCAATCATACTTTTTAATTTTTACCTATAAATCCTTTATTCTTCACATCAACTTAAATAATCATTTATTATAACTCCTCTTTGCTTGGCTTATGTCCAAATTCTTCAAGTATTTTTTATAATTCTTCCACTTCCAATGTACCATAACCCATTTTATCATATGCTTCAAAGGCATCCTTAGCTGCTTTGATCTCTTCTGATGTTAAGATTTAATCTGGATTAATCTGATTCATTTTATATAATTATTAATATAAATAGGTTTATATAAACATTTCAAAGATAATAACCTATTGGACTTTAATGATTATTATATAATATTAATCAAATAGGAACAACCATGGTATTCCAAAGTCCACAAGTATTTTTACCTCTTTCAAGATAAATGTAACCTGAAGAACCCCATGTATTAGCCCATGAATTCTTTACAATTGTTGCAGTTGGAGTAAAACCAACAGCTAAAACTGCATGATTTAAATTATCTCCACATTCATCATAATTAAAAACTTCTCTATCAGCAGGCTTATAATTTTTCCATGTTCCTGCATCAACACCAATAGAAACTGGTTAAACTTATAATGCTTGATACAATGCCCATTCTGATATTTCTAATACTTTTGATCCTTTAACTTTATATGCTCCACCTTTTACTAAACATTCAGCACCTTATACTCCTTACTATTATGATATAAATAATAAATTACATATGGATATCCTTCTTCTGTTGTCAAACCATTTCTCTTTACAAAATTTAATGCTCTTTATGGCATACCACCATTACAACCAAAATTTAAATCAACTGTAGTTGAACAATCTATCAATTATTATTCAGATAATGATGGTAATTCACCTGTAGTAACTTTGAAAAATCCTTCTAAAACACCTGTTGTACTAAATGTCCAACATGATCCACATTTAAGTTAATTCTTGACTGGTGTAACTGCTCCAGATTATCTCCAATCAATTTCTTTAGGATCAGCTGTTATATGTGAGAATGATTCTCTTGGTTCATTTGCATAATCTTCTGGGGAATATTTTAATGTCAAATATTGTTCTCTGAATTCTTCATCAGTTATATCAGCAAATTATGTTTCACCATATACTTATCTACCCAATTTAGCATTCTAAAGAGCAATTTATTCTAAGGTCTACATATAAACCTAAAATCTATATTAATCTTCTGCAGCAGTATATTATTTATTGAAGATTTATTTATATTCATTATACTTCTGTTTCAAATCTACAGAAGGAGAATTATTCAAATTGTAAAGAGTGCCTAGTAGCAAAACAAGGCCTATTGTTAGAAAAGCTTTTTCCATTAGAAATATAAATTAATTATAAACAATAGATCATATATCACTAAATAGAGTTCATGATGACATCATCGTTAAAAAACAAATCATTTCTCTTTTGATTTGATGAAAATCTATCATTTTCTAATTCAGATAAACTATAACAACCAACTTCATAATCTAAATTTTACAAAGCACTTTGTGTCATTTCTATTGATTTTTCAACATGGATTTAAGTTTAATCTTTAAAAACATTTGTTCCCTTCCAAGTTTAATATTTTTAGAGAATATTCTTAGAATTTGGTTACAACTTTTCTTAAATTAATTGGATAATACTCATTGATAATCTGTAAAGATTAACCCATGATCCTAAACAATTTTAAGGATTCCATCTATCTTCTTTACAAGGCCAAATTTAAGAATCAGGTTCATATTAAAAAATTCTTTTGTAAAATATAAGTGTTTGTGAATAGAAATCTTAAATTACAACTTAATTTCCTAATTTAGTAGGATTATGATAAATAAATCTTTCATAGATTGCATAGCAAAACTAGCGATATTATTTTGTCATACATTAATGAGTGTGCCAAACTTAATCTACTTCTTCACTAGGAACTAAAATAGTTTGAGAGTATTTTAACATTGTCATAAAATGACAATATTCATAAATATATTGTTTAGCTAATTGTTAACTTAAACAATATTTATGCATTATTATCAATTCTAATTCATTAGGTATTAATTGCTGTATTTTCTTGAATACAATATCAATATTCTTATCTTATATTTATTTTATTTAAAACTTATTTGTTTCTTTTTTACATAATGACAATTTCATCTACATCATTAAATTCAATATCAATTCAAATGATAAAATTTCTTCATTTACTATAAAATTGTGGATATCCATCATTACTTATTCTAATTCATGTGAATTTATCCAAATTATAAATTCAGATTCTATTTAATACATTTTATCATCATAATCAGGTAACATCTTTTTAAGAATATTCTAATGTATATTTTATTAATTGTAATCTCTATCAATAATACATCCTACAAGCATTTTACAAATTGCAATATAATTTTATGAATATAAAATTGATAATTGCCAAACTTAATCTAATAATGGTGGTGCTGATATTCTTGAAGTTATTCCCTTATCTTGTACTTAAATTTTCTCTTCCTTTATTAAAAATGCATTCTCAAGTAAAAATTTTTTCAAACATATTTACAATTAGTATACTGTTTTTGTGTCTAACATTAGTTCTCTGATAACTCTTTATTCAAGTGGAAATTCTTATTTAGGATCATTAAAATTAAAATTTTTAATTTCACTAAGCATTTCTGCACGATAAGAATCACTTTTACAACACTTACTTCCCATATTTATTGTTATTATAATATTTCATTTGATTTTCTTTCATCTTGAATATTTTATCGAAGAACCCGTTCTGTCATAAATCACATATTTGTAAATTCATAATAAATCTATTGTAATTCAATATCCTAATATAATATTATTATATACAATCCCTTAATTATTTTTAATTTTTGATTAAAAATTAACCTTTATGATTAATATATTTGGAATAATGTAAAGAAAAAATTAAATATTGTTATTGATCTTTATATAAATATATTTGTTTAAAATTCATTCTAAACTCTATAAATAATATTTCCAATTATTTTTTATATATATAATTGAAATAACAATTTATAGAATTGAGTAAATTCATAATATAAAATACTAAAAAGATATTGAATTTAATGAATATATGATGAATTTTGTTATTATTATTTATGATTATGAATTTTATTTATAATTATTTATTTTAGATTATATTAAAATCTTTAATTTTCATTTTTCAAATAATGGCTGAATAAACATAAGATAAATAATTCAAAGGTGTTNTTGAGAGTATTTTAACATTGTCATAAAATGACAATATTCATAAATATATTGTTTAGCTAATTGTTAACTTAAACAATATTTATGCATTATTATCAATTCTAATTCATTAGGTATTAATTGCTGTATTTTCTTGAATACAATATCAATATTCTTATCTTATATTTATTTTATTTAAAACTTATTTGTTTCTTTTTTACATAATGACAATTTCATCTACATCATTAAATTCAATATCAATTCAAATGATAAAATTTCTTCATTTACTATAAAATTGTGGATATCCATCATTACTTATTCTAATTCATGTGAATTTATCCAAATTATAAATTCAGATTCTATTTAATACATTTTATCATCATAATCAGGTAACATCTTTTTAAGAATATTCTAATGTATATTTTATTAATTGTAATCTCTATCAATAATACATCCTACAAGCATTTTACAAATTGCAATATAATTTTATGAATATAAAATTGATAATTGCCAAACTTAATCTAATAATGGTGGTGCTGATATTCTTGAAGTTATTCCCTTATCTTGTACTTAAATTTTCTCTTCCTTTATTAAAAATGCATTCTCAAGTAAAAATTTTTTCAAACATATTTACAATTAGTATACTGTTTTTGTGTCTAACATTAGTTCTCTGATAACTCTTTATTCAAGTGGAAATTCTTATTTAGGATCATTAAAATTAAAATTTTTAATTTCACTAAGCATTTCTGCACGATAAGAATCACTTTTACAACACTTACTTCCCATATTTATTGTTATTATAATATTTCATTTGATTTTCTTTCATCTTGAATATTTTATCGAAGAACCCGTTCTGTCATAAATCACATATTTGTAAATTCATAATAAATCTATTGTAATTCAATATCCTAATATAATATTATTATATACAATCCCTTAATTATTTTTAATTTTTGATTAAAAATTAACCTTTATGATTAATATATTTGGAATAATGTAAAGAAAAAATTAAATATTGTTATTGATCTTTATATAAATATATTTGTTTAAAATTCATTCTAAACTCTATAAATAATATTTCCAATTATTTTTTATATATATAATTGAAATAACAATTTATAGAATTGAGTAAATTCATAATATAAAATACTAAAAAGATATTGAATTTAATGAATATATGATGAATTTTGTTATTATTATTTATGATTATGAATTTTATTTATAATTATTTATTTTAGATTATATTAAAATCTTTAATTTTCATTTTTCAAATAATGGCTGAATAAACATAAGATAAATAATTCAAAGGTGTTAAAAAATTCACCTACAGAGGTTTATAACTTGAAGAGCTTGTTAAATTACCCATGGATAAATTGGTTGAATAATTCAGAGCAAGACAAAGAAGAAGAATTTCTAATTAAGGAGAGAAGGTGCATGCTTTCTAAAACTTAATGAAGAAAGTAGAGAATAAAAATTAATTTATTTAGATTCGTAAATCTAAGAAGGAGACATTACCAGGAGAGAAACCAAAACCAGTTAAGACTCATTAAAGAAATACAATAGTTGTCCCAGAAATGGTTGGATCAATCGTAGGTGTATATAATGGTAGATAATTCAGCAATGTAGAAATTAAGTTTGACATGATTGGCAGGTAATATAGAAATGCAAAAACATAAAATTAGATATTTGGGTGAATTTTCATTGACATATAAACCAACAAGACACGGAAAGCCAGGTGTTGGTGCCACAAAGGGATCTTAACATACAGATTGATATTATATAATATAAGTACAATATATAAATTGCATTTAATAAATGTAAATGTATATAACTAGTTTTCATCTCTATTTCTCATCAATTTAATATAATTTCTATATTTTAGGACTTTGGATAGGAGAATTAACTTTGATTTTTGTTGCTGTCTTTTATTTCAAAGCAGATATTGGAGTGGATTCTTTAAATGATTTCTTTCTACTAGTATCTAATTATTAATTATAAGAATTATTAATAGAAGGTTATTCAATTTTCTTTCCTCTTTCTCTTAAGATATTCTAAAATTCTTTAAAAGAATTCTCTTCAATCTAAAATGGAGCTATTGCTTTCTTTAATTCACATTTATTTGCAAATTCACTTAGATAAGGATGTTTTAAAATATCAATTAAAGTGATTCTTTCATGAGGTACAAAAACAAGCATTCTCTTTAATAAATCAATTGCAGTAGAATCATCACTAATACTTGTAAATGCTTTTTTTCTATCTGGTTAAATGCCTTATAAGACATAAGGTGCTAATTCACTTAAATTAGTATCATTAGGTTTTCCAATAAGTTCAACTATTTTTTCAATTTAATTAAATGTTGAATTGCCTACAAATAATGGATGATGACACAACATTTCTCCAAATATACAACCTAATGACCATATATCAGCAGATGTGTTAACTTTTCCTTATAATAAGATCTCTGGTGGAAGATAATGTAGACATGTATATTTTGGATCTTTAACTGGTAATAATTAAGAGAATCCAAAACCTATTAATTTAATCTGACATTCAGAATCAACTAATATTTTAGATGGTGTCAAACTAAGATGAACTAATCCTCCAGAATGTATAAAATAAAGAGCAGTTACAATATTGCATAATATTATTTGAATGTGTTTCTATAAGAATATAATAATTATATACTGGTTAGAGTATCTTGACTTTAATTAATGAAATCAAATCCATATCTACAAAGTCATAGATAGTATATTGATCATTTCCTTTATTTATGACTTATAACACTTTCATTATGTTTGGATGTTTTGAAATTTCTTAAAGTATAACTGTTTCTCTCATTGATTTTAAAAGATGTAAAGGATTAGCTGAATAATCAATCTTTTTAATAGCAACTAACAATATATTAATGAATTCAAATACACTATTAGTTTTTCTATCTATAGCTTTCCAAATGACACCTCCAGAAACCTTTCTAATTTTTTGTATGATTTCAAATCTTTAAAGTAATTTCTAATCGATGTCTTCAGCCATTCAATTAAAATTTGTTATAAAAAACAATAAAAAATTAATAAATTCAATTTTATTTTTCCTATTATTCTTCAAGTTCAAGCTATTTCTTAATCATATTCTTAAGATCTGACATTTCATTATAAATAGCTTTAACATCTCCTCCTTCTCTCAATACCTATACTCTCTTCTTCCATAGTCTAAATTTCTTTTGAATATAAATAATGGCAACCATATCACCACTATTAAAACTTGTAGGAGTAAATTAATTCATAAAATCTTTACGTTATAAATCACCTAATTAAACTAATAACTTTTATTATATTATCTTATCAGTTGGTTCAAGACTATAATAATAATATATAAAAATAATTACTTTGTTACTCCATACTTAAGAGTGACTGAAATCTTAGTTAATGATAATATTACATCATGAAATTTATAACATAACATATTAGATTCTTTAGATTCATAAATTGGAATATTTAAAACTTTTAAAAAGTTCTTTTTATTATTAACATCTAATAAATCATCTTAAGCTACTCCAAATATTATTGCTATTTCTGATGATAATTTCCAAAAATCTTTATAATTTATAAATCCTTTGCCTTCAGGATCATAATTTCTCCATAATGAAAGCACATCATTTAATTAATATTTACTTACAGCTGATTCTTCACTTTTTACATGTTCTTCATAAGCTACTAATACAGATGCTATAAGAAGATTTAAAATCATTAATGAGAAAATTATGTGGAATGATATAAAATATAAATAAGCATATGGAGTACCACAACCATTAAATCCATATATTAAGTATTCTTCATATGTAGACATATAATTGCAAGCATAATTTGGTGATTATTCATGTAGAGTATCAATCATAATTGTCCACCAACTTTCTGAACTAGCTACTTTAATCAATGCAAACATTGCAGTTGAGAATTTACGAAAATGTTAATCCCATCCATTTAAACTTGTTTATGTACGAATAAATGCAAACATATCAATACCCAAAGTTGTGTATATGAATAGAAATATAAACATTATAAATAACATCGATAAAGCATTTGGAATTACTGAAAATATTGATGAAAATAGTTTTTCTAAATTATTAAATCTTTTAACTATTCTATAATTTCTTTATAATTAATATGCCACAGATATAGCATTTGATATTCTTTTAAAATAGAAATTATAATCATCCTTATTTTTAATAAATAGATTTGCAATTGCCCACCATATTGCTATTATATCAACAATATTAGATATATCTTTAAAATATAAATGTTTTTCTTTTGCAAAAAATCTACACAAAATTTCAAAAGCAAATATTGATACAAATATATCATTTACAATATCTAAAGCATATTTATAATTTTCATTTGATCTTTAAAAATGAATTGCCAAAATTATTGTATTACTAAATATAATTATTAACCAAAATATTTTAAAATATTTTTATTTAACCATAAAAAATAAAAGTTTTCTTAATGAATTCTCTGGTTTTTTTGATTTCACCAATGGTTTCATTGTATAAATTTACATTTTTATCTAAAACCATTCTCTCTAAGTTTCATCTAATAAATGTAAATTTTATGCTTTCATCTTAGCCTCTTAATAAGCATTAACAATTAATCCAATAAACATATTTAATAAACATAAAAAACCTAAAAAAAAGAATATCTAAAAATAAACTGAAAATAATCTATTATTGCTTTATATTGGTTATCTATTAATTCCTACTGAATTCCAAGCTTAAATTTAAAGTGGTATCCAATTCTCAGATGTTGCAACACAAAATAAAGTTAATATACTTGAAAATATAGTATCAAATGTCAATATCTAATTTATCCATGATCCACCATAATCAAAACAATCAGTTGATGTTTAAATAAATTCCTTAAATTTATTATCATCTATATCACAATAATACATTGTTCCTTTCAATATTTTAAGTGCAAATACTCCATAGATTGATAATATTATTATGCAAAATATTGCTAGTTAAATCATTTAAGTAAATGCATTTAATAATGATGCTTATGCATATGCTATATTCTTAGAAAATACAGCTCCTATCTAAATAAATTATAGAATTCTAAGAGAAGTAATGAATTTACTTAATGGATGTGTAATATCAAAGATCAAAGTTATTAAATCAACTATAGTGATAGCAAATGAAAATATATTATAGACTGATTATCTAAAGAAGGATTATTCAGTTTTGTATAATCCAAAAGCTATACAATTCAACAAGATTACTAATATGTAAAATACTGTTAAAAAGATATAGCCAATTTACAAAACATAAGAAAGATCAGATTTTGGATCTTCTAAAGGACTCAATAATGCAATTCTAATACAAGTTAAAAGAATTAATGTAAAATTAAATATTCTAAAATAAATATTAGTTACTAAAGTAGTTACTAATTATCTAAAATCTGATTCAGGAGCAAAAATAAATAGTGTTTTTTCAGAATTACTCTTTCTCATAGATTTTCGAATACTTTTACTTAAATTTTTAGATTAAACTGGATGAGATGGATCATCTGGTGATTTCAAATTCTCATCTTAACTTGAATCATGATCCATATCTTCTTCATTTTAATGTTCATCTATATTATGATCTTATATATGATCATCTTCATAAATATTTTTATTATCTATATTTTTTTATATAATTTTATCTTCTTTTTTTAATGGATCTATCATACTTTCTTTATTTGCTAAAAATTAAAATATGATATAATACAAAATATATTTGAAGGAGTCTAAACTTTTTGATCTATTAATTCATTATTAGTACTTTCTGGTAATTTTTATAATTTTATTCCATTTAAATTATGAAACATTGAAATTCTAGATGGACTTTTAGCTGATTATCTAGATTAAGGATTAACCTATTATTGTAATTGAGCTTAAGAATGTATTTTAGATCTTCTTCTTTTTTTAATTAATTAAATAATAAAATTTAATGCTTTTTTACTTTGTAATATAAAATTTATTGGTTTTATTTCTTATTCAATCTTTTTTAATTATTAACAAAATTCATTTAAAAAAACTGCTAAAAAGAGTCTTACAAATAATACTTAACCCATTAATATAGTAATTATGTGATATAATATAGATACCCATATTTTTTAAGCATGTATGAACATTGTTATATGCCATTCCTCATTATAAAAAACATTTGTAGCAGCCATCAAAGCATTACCAAATCCCTCATAATTAATAGGAGCAGATATGCCTTCTTATGAATGAGATATCTCTAATTCTCCATTAGATAATTCTTCAAATCTTACTTTATAAGCTAATAATTCTTATCCAAATAGTGAAGTAATTATGATTAAAAATATAAAAAGGAATATTAAATCTTTAATTTTTAATAATGTTTACACTAAACAACGAGCCAAAACACAAATGGAATAAAATATTCTTGCTATATATAGAAATTTCATCTATTAATATAAAAATAATGAATATACCAATCTTAGCATTTTCAAAGCTTTAACAAAGTTGATATAATTATTGTAATTAATAATAATATTTTCATCCATAAAAAATAATACTATAATCAAGATAAATTATGATAATATGACTAAAGAGTCAAAAATATCAATTATTTCTTTAAATTATTCCATACCTATTCCCCATATAGTTATTATTAATTCTAAAATGAAATATATAATACAAATGAAATCTACAATCAATAAATTTTGATAACTAAATATTAAATAATAATATTATTTACATTTCATCTGATATTTAATGATGATCAGATATAATTACAATTGTAGAAATTAATATCATTGAACAACTTAAATAATTAAAAAGGTTTGATTTTACAATAATATTTGAGAAATGTTAAAATTACTTAAATTTTTCACCCAAAATATCATTTTCTTATTCTTCTTCTTCATAATATAATGATATTTCATATTTTTTTTTTTTAATTCTTCTCTAATTTTTCTAATCATTCAATTATTAAAGTCTTGTCATCATTTATTGTTATTTTTTCTTCATTATTTCATTCTCCAAAGCTTCTTGTTCATTATCTGAATTCTTATTCTATTTAATTGAACTTAAAACCATAAATGATTCATAAAATGATGCTAATAATAAATTAGATAATAAATAAGCTCTAAAATATAATTAAATAATAATACAAAATGAATATTAATGAAACAAAATAAAATGCAGTAACATATGTTGTCATAGCTCTCCAAAACATAAATGTTGTTCCTGACCATCCAATAATAGTAAGAAAAGTGAATACAACAAATAATGAATAAAAGAAATCATCAAATCTTATAAATCCAAATCCAAATTATTCATATCTATTTTCTTAAAAATCTCTAGGTAATCCATGATCAGCCAAAGAACCACAATAAGTATCTTCTGGACAATCCCATATTCCACATAAATGCTTAATATCTTCCACAGCTATCCATTTACCATTTTCAGGTTCTGGTGTTTCTCTACATCTATATTCTGTAATTCCCATAAATAAATGTAATCCAATTATGCTGTAATATAAAACAACAAATAATAATGGTACTAAAATTGGTCCTAGTCTTTAAAAACTACCTATAAAAGCATCTAATTATTTTTTTAATATTTTTGAATCTTAAATTAATCTTAGAGCTCTAAATATTCTTATAACTCTTAAGATATGTATTAATTAATTACTACTATTAATATTACCTAAAATAGCCCATGTAGAAATAAATGTTGCAAAATTAACAATATTCCACCCAGACTTTAAATAAGTATTCTTTCCTAACAAAAATCCTTAAACAATTATTTATCCTAAACATTCTAAACCAAATAATATATTGCAAACTATCTCTATTGTAGTACAAATCCTATTCCTTTCATAATCTTCTTATTCTATTCTGGATTAATAATCATAAGCACAAACTGCTGCTACATTTATTATTGTAATCAATCTCATAAAAATGACTAATTTCTAAGAACTCAATGTCTACAACAAACTTAATCTAAATGGACTTGTAGAAGAAAACAGATAAATTGAATTTTCTGCATACTAATTTGAATAATTTTGAAATACTATACTGGCCATTGTACTTCTCCTTATAATAAGTCTTCCTCCATAGTTTCAGCATTTATATATTATTCATGCTTTTTGCCTTTAATTGAAATAAGTTCAGGCTTAGCAATGATTGTACTCCAATCAAACGTTTCGGAATCAATTTTAAGAAACGGAGTAATTCTTAAAGAAGATTGAGTATGGACTGCTTCTTCTTATCGAGATTTTGTGAAATTTAAGACCTCTATGCCTAACGCTTTTAACGTGGTTGACATATAATATTAATATATATATATATAATTAGTATTATATAATATTATACTAAAAATAGAAAAATATAATTTTTGTAATTCAACTGATTTCAAATGGTCCAGGAGATTAATCAACATTTTCTTGTGTTACTGGTCTATTACTACGAAGTTATTAATTCACTTAATCTCTCTATTCAGAAATTGGTGTTTGATCATCTCTAGAATTAGGCACTAATTTGCTTGATTATGCAACTTAAAAATTGCTATGATCAGTTTTACAATTTTATGATGTTACATCAGGCATTTATTAAACGTATTTTCCTTAGGGTTCAATTTAGTATTTATTATAGAGATATATTAAAGATCCAATAAATAAAATAAATAGTAACAATATTGCTAAATTTAATAATATAATTAAAAAATATGTTTGTTTATTACCTCCAAACTCTTTAGGATCTACAAATTAGATTGTATAAGTTTTTAATAGATCACATTCTTTCTTTTTCAAATTAGTTTTACATCTTGTAGCCTTATGTGAATAATTCAATTAAATTTCAGAAGTGATTTCATCTGAGTAGCATTATATAAAAGATTATTCCTAATTAAAATATTAAAAATATATACTAATTCTATTTTTGAATAAAAGAATTTATGTTATGTAATTCCAATAATAATATTATGAGAGGAAGTTGTTTTTAATTTTTGTTTTGAGTTTTATGAATCTAAATTTAATGATAATATGGATAATTATTTTAAATTAGGTATTACTAATTGATTCATCCATTCAAATTAAGAATATGTTGATGGAATTGAATGAAATATTATTTAATGACCATTTCTACCAATTACAATTACAAATTATTCAGTCAATTCTATATCAATTATTTCTGTTTCCAAATAATGCTATTTAATAAGTGTAAATTAATTTTTATTATAATCTATATGTATTTCATATAAATATTCATCCTTCACTATCATTAAGATATCATTATATATATCTAGGATTTCTCCTGGATATGGAATAATACCTAATTTAGTGTTATGTTAAAGTTCTTATGTCACTGTATTAAATATATATTGATTAAGTCCTTAAATTTTATCTAATAAATAAATGTAATATAGTTCATTATTCTTTTTATTAAATATCTTAATATCAGATATACGATTAATTTATTTGATTTCTATCAATATTTCATTTAACATATGATCTTTAAATTCAAACATTTTTATACCAGTATCCATTGCCACAATCATTATATTACCAACTGTAGCAATGCTATTAATATGTGAGATTTACCATTACTCATAAATTTTATATTACTTAATATACAGATCATCTTCATCATAAATTAAATCTAATGCTATAGTTTAAGTATTAGCTATTAATAACACTTATGATTGATAATAGAAATATTCCAAAAATACTTTACCTTCTAATGCAAATTTCTCTATTTCTAATTTAAAGTTAGATTTCAATTGAAATGAGTTATTTTGATAATTTAAATATTTTATGTAACCATCATCTTGTAAGACCAGTACACCATTAGTGATTTATACAAATTTTATAATTTTTCCTATTTTCCCTATAAAAGATCCTATTTCAAAATTCTAACTAAATATTTCATCTTTATAACTATCAATTAAGGTTATTGAATTATCATCTATATCATGGGCCACTAATTATTATGGAACGATATGACATAATTAAGAATCAGTCAATTATTATTCTAAGATTACTCCAGATGTACTAATGACATCTAAGATTGCTTCTTGTTTGGTTAGAATCTAAATAAGTTCAGATTAGACTATATAAACCAAAAGTTAAAGAATTATGAGCATACAATTAAAATTATTTAATTTTATATTTTCATTCAATCTTTTAGTCATTTTATACAGGAATGGAAGGTATATAAGTATGCTTATTAATTTTTAATGGACTATCAAATGAGTTTAAAGCATAAATATCATGAGTAGGTTGTGCTTAACTCCCACTTTATTAATGGTATAAATCTTTTGAATTATGAAGTTTAACAAAAAATTAATACCTTTTAAATTCTTTAATTAATAAACCTAAAATCACTACAAATAATGCTACAATTATTAGACCTACAATATAAACATAGATTGATTATTCAGAAGTAAGAACAGGATGAACAAATTATATTGTATAATTTTATTTGAAATGGCATAACTTATTTTAAGATGAACCAGGACATTTAGTTGAGTTTTAATGATAAGTAAATTTAACCTCATTTTCTTCTTTGCTATAAAAACAACTAATAAATTGAGGAAATAATTATAATCTTGTAGTAAAGAATTTATGTTTTGTAATTCCAAACATCTGAATATTATTAGACTCTGTTTTATTAAGAAAGAAGAGTTTCTGTAATCCAGGTATAATTATCTTATCCTAAATATTAATATCATAAGAAGGTAAAGAATGATAGATTATTTCATGTCCATTTTTACCTATAATAATAGCATAATTTTCAGTCATTTCAATATCTTGAATATATTTCTATGCTGTATGTTAATGTATTAATTTCCATGTATTATTTTCATATGAAATTTATAATTCATGTATTATTGATTCATTTTCCTTCTCTTCAACAACCATTAATACATTCTAATATAAATCTATTATCTCTCCTCTAAATGGAATATTGGTTAATTTTTAATTTTCATAAAATAATGATGTTTTACCATTAAATGTTATTACTTTGATACCTTTCTCATAATCAAGTGCAAATATAAAATAAATTGAATTCTCCTAAAATACTCTTAAATCTGTGATATTTCTAAATTCTATTGTACATTATATCTATTCAAATACTCTCTTACTCACTAAATAAACATGTAATCCTTATTCACCAGATGCCACAAATAATAAATCTTCTATAAATGCTACACTTTTAATCTATTCCGTTAAAAATACATCATATATCTTCATAATTTCACCAAAAATTTATTCACTTTCTAATTCAATTTTTATTTTTATTGTCTCACCATTCAATAATATCAATAATTCATTAGTCTTTTAGATGTATTACAAATATATAGGTTTGAGAAATTATTCTGTATTAATAGATAACTTCTTTTAATCAGTTAATTTGAACTTATTCTCTACTAATTTTAAATATATTAATTCTCCTTCATTACTTAATACAATTGCACCTGTTTAAATTTGTACTATTTATACTATAAAATTTATATCTCCATTCAATTATCCATTATTGTAAAAATTACTAAAGACATCTTCCTTATATTAAGGTACTAGAATGATTTCTTCTGACTGTTTATTCTTTAATTTTTAATTTATTATGTAGCAGGGTTAATCTGTTTGACTTTCATAGGTTATATTTGATCCCAATATTATTCCAAATTAAGAAAAGCTATCTAATACTTATTCATCATTCTAATAAATTGAATATTCTTTTGCTAACCCTTTTGAATATAATTCAATCAGAATACACATAATCAACATATCTATGAGATTTTAGTGGAAAATATTAAAATTTTAATTTTATACAAATGATTATTAAACACATCTAAAATTCAAATATACTCATCTTCACTTATATAACAAATTTTCAACAGAGTTTTTTAAATTATTTGGAGAAGCATGCTATTTCTATAATTTTTATTGATTATTATAAAACTATTTTATGAATTCAAATTAATATTAAAGTCTTAATCATAATCATATGGATTATCATAAAAAAGTGACTACATAATATTAGAATTTATATTTATATATATATAATTATATAAAACAAATAAGTAAGTATTTTTTCAATCAAAAATAAAAACTATTTAATTATTCTATTTTTGAAAATAATTAAAACCAATAATCAAGACGTAAAAATCACAAAAGTTAAGGCTTATAATATTTAAGGTAATTATAATAAAGTTAATAATTACATTAAAAATAATTCCTTTTTTTATAACAATAAATTTATATTATAATAATAGATATTGTTCTTATTTTGATCAATATAAGATGAACATATGTAGCCTTTATTAAAAGATCTAGATTGATATTATCAAGTGTTTATTTTAATTAACAATTACTTTAAACTTATATTTCCTTTTGTAAACCTTCTATTAATTCAGAAAATTAAGAATTCTAGAACTATGAACATAATTATTACAGTTAGAATATTAGAATTTTATGTAGTTGGCATTGTCTAATTATTTAAAATATCCACCTTTTTAAATTTGATTTATAGTATAAAACAGTATTTCATGTGTCTTACTTAAATGGAGAAAATACGATTATTTGTTATTTACATCGAGATTATTAGAAATAGTAGTTTTTTAGATAGTGCTCAATATAAAAATTAATTATGGTGTATTGCGTAAATATATTAGTCAAAATGCATAATTGTCATATTTAATTTCATCATATTGATGCGCTATTTTAATTGAGAATGAGTTTAATATGTAGTAAAATAAAAAAGATATTTATGTTAACCCAAACAATTAGTCGTGCCTTTAGTCAAGTTGTCTTAAAAGCTAACAAGAATCAAGCAAGAGAGTTGGGAGAGTATGCCATAGAATTCATGAAAAATGGTAATCCAAGTGTAAAAGTCCTTGAGAGATGTAAACTCTTCCACACAGACTCAGTATTCTGTGGTGTTAGTGCATTAGCTTTGAAAACAAATGCTCCAACTATTTTAGCGTATGAATACTTGAAATAATTATTAGTTAAGAAGCCAAATCATTGGCAGCCAAAACAGGAGCAGCATCAAAACCAAAACCTGGATTTGCAAAAGTCTTTGGAAGCAATTTATGGGTGCCAGCCACAAATGCAATCGTAGCCAACTCTGCTGCTGTAAGAGAATGGGATTCAAATGGCACAGTGTTTGGATATGATGCTAGTAGTCCATTAAGAAGAGCAGGTGAATTTGGTCATAATGATTATTATCCAGTTGTTATTGCAGCTGCTTAATAAAATGCAACTATTGATGGAAAGACAGCACTTAAGGCTATGGTATTGAGTGATGAAATTAGAGGAAGATTAGCTGAAGTATTTTCATTAAAAACATATAAAATTGGTATAGATAATATTAATATTATATAGATCATGTTGTTCATGGAGCAATTGCATCAATTTGTACATATGGAGCATTGTTAGGAGCTACTCCAGCTTAAATAGAATCAGCAATTGGTATGTTTGTAGCTCATTACATTCCATTCAGAGCTATTAGAGCAGGACATCAATTATCTGATTCAAAAGGTGCATCTGCTGCTATTTCTACTGAAGCTGCTATTAAATGTTTGTAGAGATCAATGAATGGATTTATTGGTCCAGCTGATATCTTCCGTAATCCAGAAGCTATTTTCAGATTATTCTAAAAGACTAAAGGAGATAGTCCATTTGATATTACACTTTCATTAAGTGGAGATGATTTTGCAGTTATGGGAATGCATTTCAAATTAGGTTTGTATGAACATTAATCTGCTGGTGCTTTGGAAGGATTATAAAAATTAATTTTGGATACTAAATTTGTTCAAAATTATTCAATTGATTCTGTTGATAAAATTAAAGTTACTGCTTATGAACCAGCATTTGGTATTATTGGTGATCCAGCTAAAAGAGATCCACATACAAGATAATCAGCTGATCATTCTATGGTTTACATTTTAGGTACAATGTTGAGAAAGGCATTCACAGAGAAATCATTCCATTAACTTTTATCTAGTACTAATGATTTAAATGCAATTTGGAAAGCTCTTTTCCTTTCACCATATGATTATAGTCATGCAGCTGTTAGAAATAAGGATACAAGAGTATATAATATTAATATATATTATTAGAAACTTATGGCATTAACAGAATTTGAACATGGAGGAAAAGAATATGATGATAAATATCCTGAAGGTATTCCAACAAGAGTTTAAATCTTATTGAAGGATGGAAAGAATTTAGATAGTCAATTTGTTATGTTCCCATCTGGTCATGCTAGAAATACTTAATGTGATTTAAGTGGAATCCTTTAAAATAAGTTCAAATAATTAGGAAAAATTGCTATAAAGGACTCAAAATAATAAGATTAGTAAAAACTTTTTAATATATTTTAAGATTCTATCAACAATTAAATTCTATTGATACCCTTAATAATAAGGATTTACAAACAATATATAATTGTGAAATCAATTATGCCTCAAAATCCATTGATGAATGATTAATGCATTAGATACATATCATAACATATTAATATTTTTAGTTCTGATTCATTTATATTAATTATTATAAGTGTTTCATAATTTATAGTGTGAATCTGTATATATTTTTAACTATTGATTAGGATCTACATCAACATATTTACAATGTTCATTTCGACAATAATGACAATTATACATTTTATTTGTTAAAGATTAAACAGCACAGATATGACAAACATAATTCGAACAACAAGTTGATCGTAACATACCTAATTTAATTTATTATCCATACAATCATAATATTTGAAGCAGATTGGACAGTAATACTTGCATTCTTTATTCCCTATTTCACTTACCTATATATAATCAATTAATATACATTAGTTTTATTATATTCTGTTATTATCTTAAGATTCTTATCAAAATAAAGACCATCTTAACAAATTAAATTTAACTAATTTAGATTTCCTAAAGATAAATGTTTACGATCCTTCTTCTTCTTACCACAACAAACAAACATTTAACGATAAATTAAATTAATTTAGTAATAAATTATTAAATAATAAACTATTACAATAAATTCTTCTAAATATTATTTACTATCACTCTCTTTTGTAAATATTAGAATAATCTAAATATGCTATATAATAGTCTATTTTTACTAATATAAAATAATAATACAAAATTAATTGAAATTAATAGAAGAGGATCTATGAATAATTGTAAGTATCTACCTTAAATATCCAAAATGTTAATATGAAATATTTTAATAATATAAATCTATTTGATATGAATGCATAAGTATTGACAATTTAAGGTAAGAATAAACTGACTAATAGATAAGTTTAGATCTATTAGATAGTATAGGTAAATACAAGTTAATAAAGATAATACCATTAGAAAAGATTTAAAATTCAAAAGTGATAAGGAAAATGATGTAATAAAAAAGATATTTTAGTTTAAGTTACAAGGAAACGAAATAACTTGAAATTTTATATATTCTATTAAATTTTTTTAAGAATAATAAAGCTTTTGATGATATTTCAAATATTGAATATGAATATTATAACTTTTAAGATACATTTCTTGGAATTGGTCCTAAAATTGAGGATAAAAAAGAGTAGTAAATCAAAGAAGTAATACAAATTCAAAATTAATAATTTTCATATCTTTGAATTTAATTTAAAATTTTCTTTTTCTTTTTATGTTATTTGTGATGACATGATTTAGATTTTTTTGTTATTTGACTAATGGCCATATATTTTGCAAAATGGACTGATTTTGTTTCACTCTTTTATCTAGGCACTTTTTTCAGAATACTTTTTATTGATTTATTTTCATCAGATTCTATAATTTATTTGTCATTTATTTTGAAATGAGCATTAAATTCTCTAAATTGACTATTGGAACTTGAAGAATTTGATAAATTTCTTGGAATATTAGGATCTGTAAATCTAAAACATCTAACTTTTGCAGAATCATTTTAATCATTGATTAAAAAATGAACCTACTATTCTTGAAAACTATATGTTCTTTTTCTTAATTTTACACTACCATGTATGTCCTTTATATCTGATTTTTCATCATTTATTTCACTTACTTAAGACGTTTGATCAGCCAAATTTTCATTTTCAATCTTTTTATTACTTCTCATTGTCATAAAAATTGTTGATTTCGTATTTTGATTTAATTCTTTTAATTTCTAAAATACACTTTATTTAGATATCAAAGTATCGCTCTCTACAATTTCAATCTTTGAATTGCATGAAGCACATGTTCCCATTTTGTTTTTAACAAAGTCAATTAATTAAATTTATAATAAAGAAAAATCTTATTTTATTTAAAAAAGGTATTTGTTATTTTAAGTTAGTTGAATAGCAAACTTCTATTGGAGATATTAATTATTAATGAATAATAAATTTTTGAATAAATTAAATATATATATAAGTCATTCATTTCTTTTGTGATACATTGTAATTTTATTTAATAAATTTGAAATATAAATAAGTTAAATCATCTGTTTTTAAGACAAAATTAATATATATTTAAGATGATGGAGAATATTTTAATATAAAGTATAAATTCCTAACATATTACTTTTTAAAAAGTTAAATAAATCAAATAAAATTTATCATAATATCTATAATGATTTAAATAGTATTATTATGATAAATATTTAGAATAGTTAAAAAAAATGAATTAGAATTAATTATAATTTAAGTAACTAGAATCAGTATTAAATATTTTATTAATTAATTAATTCAAATACATAAGTTTATGAAATAGTAAATTTTTTCATAAAAATACATTTGATTAAGGAACAGTATCAAAAAATTTGTAAATAAAAGATAGTGGAATTAATTATTATTATCAAAGAATGTATATTAAATTATTGAAGTAATCAATTGGTAATAATAAAATATATAATAATTACAAAATGAATTCGATTCTTAAAAGAGGGGATATATAAAGTATTTAAGAAATATGAGTTCTAGATAAAAGCAAACCAAAGATTTCTAATAACACTGGATTACCTCCACTTCTTTCTCCAAGAATACAAATTGATCCCTCCATTACAACAAAAATTCCATTAACCTTTAGATCACCTTCTACATTGAAAAAGTTATCCATTGAGAAAAAAGAAGATAATAGACCAGTTACAGATAATGCATAAAAATAGAAAAGCTATTCATCAGTAAAAAAATCAAAAGTTTAAGGAATGATTATTAGAAAACTCTGTAATCATCAAGTCAAATTTGTTAAATCAAATACAGAATCTTAAGAAATGAATAAATTTTAAAGTCCAGCTATTAGGATGATTGAATTTCCAATTAATGGTATTAAATAATATTATCAAAGACTTTCAGGATGATACTATTATAAAGGAAGAGGCTGCATCACAAATCGAATCATTTATGGAAAATAGATTTATTGCAATGAAGAATTAATCCTTCTCTAGTTCTTAAAAATAAGCTATAGAATCTAGTAGTTCAAATAAATTTGTTAATGATTCATCTACATATTCATAATTCAATTTTTCTACTTAAAATCCAAGCTTTACTGAAGGAGAGATGATAGGTGCAGGATCTTTTGGATAAGTATACATAGCATAAGAAAATAAAACAGGCAAAATCTATGCTGTAAAGAAAATTAATCTAAAGGGAGATTTTGAATAGGAGGATTTATAAGGATTAAAAAGTGAAATCGATTTATTAAAGAGAATAAAACACAAGAATATAATTAGATATGCTTGGAGTTAATAAAATGAAGAATATTGGTTACTCTATTTAGAGTATATGTCTTAAGGTTAATATTCATAATAATATTAGGAACTTTAACCTAATTGACTGAAAAGTTTGGTCCTCTCAATATAAACATAGTTCGTACATATTCTGAATAATTGTTATTGGCAATTGCTTATCTACATGATAATAATATAATACATAGAGACATAAAAGGAGGCAATGTATTATTAGGAGTGAATGGTGAAGTGAAATTAGGAGATTTTGGATGTAGTAAAATAAAAGAGAAAACTATATCAAGATCTAAGCAAGGGAGAGAAATATTATATTCATTAAAAGGAAGTATACCATATATGGCACCTGAAGTATGAAAATATCTTAATTCTATAGGTAGCTACTTAAGATGAAAATTGTAGAGCAAGTGACATATGGTCTTTTGGTTGTACTGTTCTTGAGATGGCAACAGCAAAAAAACCTTGGCATGAACATAATTTCGATAATCCTTTAAGTGCTTTACTGTTAATAATTTCTGAAAATGCTCTACCAAGGATACCTGAAGATTTAGATGAAATTCTTAGTTAGTTTATTAGATTATGTTTATAAAGGGATCACAAATTAAGACCTACTGCTTAAGAACTACTTTAGCACAAATTCATAATAAATAAATGATTCTATTATACTGAAATCTGTATTTCAATTCATTTTTAATAATAGTCAAATTCTCTAAATTCGTCTTGGTTGACTAAATTATTTTCAGGAGCATATGAATTTATTGCTTCTTCTATTGTAAATTGTTTATCGAAATTATCAATCCATGCATCTCCTTAGATTTAAGGTTTGAAAGGTGTATCAATTTCTTTCTTTAATAGTTTTTCCCAATTAATTCCTTTAAACCATGGATGATTTTTTACTTCATCAATTTTAGATGTACCTAATCTTAATTTTGGATCTTTAATTGTTAACTAAAATAAAATGTATAAAGTACTTTATAAATAAAATCTTTAGCTTCATTGGAAAGTGTTGGTGTAGTTGGGAATGTAATTTCTTTAGTTTAAATTTATTTAAACATTAAATCTTAATTTTTATTATAAAATGGAGGTAATGCATAAAGCATTTCATATGTAAGAATACCTAATGCCCACCAATCAGCAGATTAAGAATGACCAATTTCAAGTAATATTTCAGGAGCTAGATATTCAGGAGTTCCACAAAAAGATTTAGCTAATTCATTTTTTTTCAACATTTTAGCCATTCCAAAATCTGTTAAACAAATATGGCCTATTTCATCTAATAATACATTTTCTGGTTTAAGATCTCTGTATATTATATTTTTCGAATGTAAATGTTCTAATGCTAATACCTATAATGAAATAAGGGTACGAAATTACAATTTCTGAAACATAAAATCTTGTTCTATTTTCATCAAATCGTTTAACATGTTTAAGATGTTAAAATAATTCTCCACCTTTCATAAATTATGTAACAAAAAACAATTTTTCAGGTGTTTAAAATGCCCAATTCAAATTTACAAGGAAAGGATGATTGACATGTTCTAATACTAATCTTTCTGTTTTTGTATGTTCTAATTATTCTGGATCAGCAATATCCTCTTTTCTAATTGATTTCATAGCATAATATTATTTATCACTTTTCTTTTCTACTAGCATTACTTTACCATAAGCTCCTCTTCCTAAAACTTTTATTAAGTCAAAGTCATCTATTGTTACTGCTTCACCTTTCTGTTTTGCATATAATGTAGAAGTCTTAGCTCTAGTTTACAATCTTTCTTCTAATTAAGAATCTATTCTTTTTCTGAATTACTCTTCATTCATTAATTCTGAACCAGTTGTAGGTAATCTATTGATACCCTTTTTTTTATCAACTTTTGTTGTAGTATATGCTGTAAGTGTAAGTTCATCTTTTTAGAAGACTGGCAATGCAGTACCTTTATGTTATAAACAATAAGCTCTAATAATGCTTAATACTGCTTAATCTCTTCTTTCAGAACTTGAATATCTATAATCATATTCTTCAGGCACGTGTACAACAAATTCTGTACCAATTAAACCAATAGTAATTCCATAAACTCTTTTGATTGGGATTTTTCTTTTCACAGTCAATTTGGATAGATTATAGAGATTATGAGTTGTAATTAGTAATGTTCTCTCTTGTCTTTTATTGACTTCATTGAATTTATAGAGTAAACTAGAAAATAAAACTTATTCTCCTTGCTCTAAAATTTTAGTAATAGATTTTTCATTTTACAAATGCAAATCATCCCATGATTCCTATTTCATTAATTATTAAAATTTAGATTTCAGAATATAAGAAATTATGATATATATTATTAATTATTAGTATAAAATTAATATCATTTAATTAATTAATAATGTATTAATCTCTCTTCATTCTAATTACTATCATCTTGTCATTAATAAAATAAACCAAAACCATATTTGTACAATTACTTAATGTTTATAATAATCATTAGATCTATGCTGTTATTTTTGTTAACTCTTCTACTTCTGCTTCACTCAAAAACCAGCAAGTGTTCTTTCTAATCACACATAACTCTATGTTTTTATTTCCACTTTCAACTACATCCATTAAAGCCTTAACATATATTATAATTTAATACTTTTGTTGTTAATAAAAGAGCATCTTTCTCATGTAAACCTTCTCTCCAATGCTTTTCTAAGAAATCTTTCACTTATTTTGCACTCTTCCCAAGAGAAGTAGCTTTCCATTCTGAACAAGCTCCAGAAGGATCTGTTTAAAATAACTTTGGTTTATTTTGATTATCAAATCCGGCAATTAAAGTTGAAATACCATAAGGTCTTGCTCCACCTCTTTATGTGAATTTTTATTATTATTAGCTAGTAAATTTAGCAATGTAATCAACTGAAGGATCATCTTCATAATAAATTTTGTATTATTAGCATTATAATCTTGTTTGATTAGCCAATATTCTTGCATCTGCATTTAACCCAGAAAATGTCATACATAAATTATTATCTATCATTAAATAACATGCTACCCAATTAATAAACTTTCTTAATTGTTTTAACATTTTAGAGCTTTGATGCTGCCTTTTTTTCTACACCAAGTACAATAGTATCTTTTCCTCTCACTCCAACACAGCATAATCCTCTTTTAACTGCTTCCATTGCATATTCTACTTAAAATAGCTGTCCATCTGGAGAAAAAACTGTAAGTGCTGTATCGTAAGACATTTTTTAAATACAATTATTAAAATTAATCCTAATCTAAACTCTAAAATATTTTATTATCATTAGTATTTATGTATATTCCTAAATAATATTATTTTTTTTATTTAATATACTCAATATTTGATAATATTTTTGTTTTCGATTCAAATGAACTTAAAGTAGAGTATAAAAAATTGATGGATATAAAAAAATATTTTTATTCATTTATATATATAACATTATAACAACAAAGTGAGAATTTTATATTGTTAATATTTATATTCATATTATATATATTATGAAGTTTTAGATATTAAATTCATTTGCCAATTGTTTAAATTTATAATGTTAAAATATATAAATTTAGTACAAATTGATAGGGAATATTATTTTAATAATTTGTGCTAAGGTAACATATATTAAATAATAATTGAATCACTCTTAGAAATATGACGCACGATTTCTTAAAAGTGTTCATTATATGCCTAATATCAATAGGATTTATATTAGTTTTATTATAAATATGAGTTAATTGAGATTTGATGGCAAAGTAGTGGTTATCACTGGAGCTGGTAATGGCTTAGGAAAAGAGTATGCACTATTTTTTGGAAAAAGAGGAGCAAAAGTTGTTGTTAATGATTTAGGAGGTTCAATGAAAGGTACAGGAGCTTCATCTTCTGCAGCTGATAAAGTAGTTGAAGAGATTAAAGCTGCTGGTGGAGTTGCTGTTGCTAATTACGACAGTGTTGAATTTGGAGAAAAAGTGATTGAAACAGCAATTAAAGCATTTGGAAAGATTGATATTTTAATAAACAATGCTGGTATTTTAAGAGATGTTTCATTTGAAAAGATGAAAGATGAAGATTGGGATCTGATTTATAGAGTAATATATAATAAAATAATATTTAGGTTCATTTAAAAGGTACATACTCTTGTACAAAAGCTGCATGGCCATATATGAGAGAATAAAAATATGGAAGAATAATTAACACATCTTCAGCTTCTGGTGTTTATGGTGTATTTGGTTAAACAAATTATTGTGCTGCTAAAATGGGAATTCATGGATTGACATTAGCCTTAGCAAGAGAAGGATTAAAAAGAAATATTTTAGTTAATTCAATCTGTCCTGTAGCTGCAAGTAGATTGACTGAAACTGTTATGAGTAAAGAATTACTTGCAAATTTAAAACCAGAATTTGTTGTACCTCTTGTAGCTGTTTTGAGTCATGATGATTCTAAAGAAACAGGTGCAATTTATGAATTGGGAGCTGGATATATTTCTAAATTAAGATGGTAAAGAAATTAAGGATATTTCTTTGATACTCCATTTACACCTGAAGATGTTAGAGATAAATGGGAATAAGTAGCTGGTTTTGGAGATACTGTATATTATCCTTAAACATCTTCAGAAATATTTGAAATCTTTTTCAATAAAGAAGAATTCATTAAATAATAAAAAGAAGGAAAAACATCAACAACTTAAACATAATAAACAACATAAACTCCAACTATTAATCTAAAAGCAGAAAAGATTTTTGGTTTAATGAAAGCATTTTTAGATAGAGGAGAAGGAAAAGAATTTATTCCTAAAGTTTAAGGAGTATTTAATTTTGAAATAATCACATAAAAAGGTGGTCCAGTGATAAAATCTTGGGTTATTGATTTAAAAAATGGTCAAGGTAGTATAAAAGAAGGAAAAGAATAAGCAGATGCTACTTTTACAATGATTGATGATGATTTTGAAAAAGTTTGCTTAGGAAAATTATAAGCAAATGAAGCATTCTTAAAAGGATAAATGAAGATTAAAGGAAATATGAAGAAAGCGTAAATAATTAATAATATAAATTTAGTACTCTATTTACACCTAGTTTATTCCCTGCACCAACTCCAGATAATCTTGCTAAGTATTCATAACCAAAATTATGAGATATATATATTAGTATCATATAATCAAAAAAGTGAAAACAATTTGCCATCTCTCCAAACTCCTTTCGTAATTTAACCATGATATTCAGTAAATTCTCCTGATCCATGTTATAATCCATTCATCCACTAACCTACATATTTACGACCATCTGCAAATTGAAATGTTCCGAATCCTTATCTCTTGTCATTAACATATTATCCTACATAGATACGACCTATTTAGAAACAGTATATTACCATCTGGCCATTGTAACATTCCTTATCCATGCATCATCCCTTTTTTCCAATCTCCTTCATATCTTCTTCCATCTGGCCAAAGCTAAAGATAAAAATAGAATTTTTACAAAAATCCCTTTCCCTTCAAATAAACCATTTATAAATTAACCTTCATATTGTTCCTAATTCGAAAATACTAAAGTTCCTTAACCATGTTTTAAACCATTCTGGAACTTGCCTAATTTATAATTTATTTTTACCCTTATACTGGCTGTCATTTTTTATTTCTATACCAAATCCATGATATTTATCGTTCATCCATTAACCTTAATGATAAAGATATGATCATACCATTATAGATTGTTCCATCTGCATATTTATAAACTCCTGTTCCGTGCATGCAGTTTTAATAAAATTCTCCTTGATAGTGTCCACCATCAGTATCATAATACTCTCCCCTTCCACTTGCATAACCATTATTCCACTATATATATATTATCTTTTTTACTTCTCCTATATATCTACTTGAATCAGCAAATAGATATTCCCCCATACCATTTGGTTTTCTTTTGTACCAATATCCTTTGTAGAATCCTCCACTTTTCATTTTAATTCCTTACAATTTACATAACTCTGAATCACTCCTCATTAATAAATGTTTGTCTTCTTCGTTTAAAGGAGTTATCAATTCTTTTTCTTAATGTTTTTCCTCCTTTATAATTTCATAGCTTTATTTGCTTGATTTATTTGTACACAGAGATGGTCTTAGTAAAAAAGTATCATCATATGAATCAAATTCAGGAATTTCATCACAAATTGCTTATGGTATTTTTTCATTAAAACAATGTTTTGTTAATTCGAATAGCTTTCTATTATCCTATTATGAAACAGATTTAGGTCTTCTAAAATTTGAATTTCTAATTATTACTTTTACCAACTTTCTAAATCTGAGTCTACAACTGTATGAACTCCTTCTGAGTTTGCTTTAGTCTGTCCAGTATATTCTAGCATTTATTTCAAAAGAGTTGAATTATTTATTAAAAATATATAAGTTATGTAAGTTAATTTTGGATATTAATTACAACATCATTTAGAAAGATGTTAAGTCAGGTCATTAATTAAGGAGTTTAGATTGATATAAAACGAAATATATATTAATAAATTATCAAATATATTATTTAATCAATAATTAAAATGATTCCAAATCAAATATATTAGTCTCCAAGTAAAATATATATACTAGATAATATATTTAAAAAATTTAGAAATTATTAAATAAGTGGGAAAACAATTTTAAAAATGTAGATTTTCATTTGAAAAACCAAAATTAACAAATAAAATCATTAGGTAGATAATTATGTAGCCTTTTTCTAACTATAGTAATATTAAAAGAATTTTTTGTATTAGAAGATTCATTTATTACAGAGTTTTTATTCTTAAGAATAATAATGTAAAATTACACAAAAAATCTGGTCTCCTGATGTTTTAAATAATGAATTCTTAGACTTTTTTATATTTTTCAAACATCAAGCAGCCACATGATAAGTTTGAATTATTTGTTTTATTCTGATGTTATTGGAAAATGTGTATTATAAAAAATGGGTATGGATTTAGAAAATTGCTAATATACATTAATTTTGAAAAAGGAGTTTAATTCCTTGTTATTGTCTAATATATTCTTAAAATACATCCAAATTAGGATAGAGATATATTGTATTCACAGAAAATAAATAATGACATTTAATTATCATATAAATTAATAAAAAAGTAAAATTAATCTGTTATATTTAATTATATAATAATAATATCAAATAATACGTTTTTGTGATAAATATTTTATTGAAATTAATCAATAAATGTCCCCATTACTTCAATAAGAACAAGTAATAATACCAAATTTAATGTAAAATATTTGAAAAAATATTGATAAATTGATAGAAAAATAAAGTCAGTGTTTTTGTTGTATTTAATTAATTATTCAATCTGATTTTGTAAAATAAGGGTTATGTCTCTCTTAAATCTATTTTTGCTTTTATAGAAATATCATTAATAGCAAGAGATTAAAGTCATTCTTCTTTGATGAGCAAATTACACTCAAATATAGAATTTATTACTTATAATTTCAGATGAAAATACCAACTTGTATTGGAAGTAAAGTAGTATTTTGAGTTAGAATATTTTTTTTAAAGAATGAGAAGAAACATAACTTAACCTGTATTTTTTCTAAACATCCATACCATCTTATTATACAAAGATTTTATTTAATGTTAAATAATCCAATTTTCAATTGCTCTATTCTTCATCAAACTAAGCAATTTAATTTTTCAACGGGTTTTTATATTTAAGATTTGATCTATAGAATGTATTAATGATATTTTTATATTATTTAACTAAACTTGATCCAAAATATCTGAATTATAGAGATTTTTACAGATCATACTTTAATTTTAAATAGATAAATTAATATTACTTGAAATTTAAAGTTGTGTAAGAAAAAATACTAAAATTAAGTAATAATTTCTTAAATAAGATACAAAATATTCTTAGATTATTAATTTTGCAAAAATATCAAAATTATTTAGTTCAAAAACAAGTTCATGATAATATTAATTAAACATTAAAAAAAACATATTCATATTAATAATTGTTATCTCAAAACTATATACTAATTATAATAAAGAATTTGTTCTTATTTTTAATTATAAATGTTCTGTGAAACATTTAATTGTATATTAATAATTCATTAAAATATTAATGATTAATAAATTTAAATAAATAAATTCATTATTAGTCCTCAAACTATTCAATTTCTTCGCTAGATTCATCAAGCTTCTATTTTCTTTTAAATTTAGATGGCAGAAAGCTTGAAGTAACAGTTTGGAATCTTCCATCTCTAAAATTATTGACTTCTAACATTTTTTGATTTAAATGAGCAATACCCATACGAGTATTAGTATATTTCTAATTTAATATATTATTCTTACCTACATAAAACTTGGTAATAAGGATTTTCCATCACATTCCCTTTCTAACATTTTCTCAAAATTGGGAGCAGTAGGATTTCTAAACAATTTACTTTATGGATCTTTAGAATAGACATCAAATTCGAAATAAGCCTCATTATTGTATGGAGGTATTTTAGTCATAATATCTTTTCTTTTTTCGAGTTTATCAAAAGCAGCTCCACAACTACCTAATTATCTAATTGAGTTAAAATATATATAATATACTTTCTACCGTATTCGAAATTAGGATGGTAATCAGGGGCAAATTGTTTCTTTTTATATATAATCATTTATTCTCTTGATAATTATTTATCTAATTGAACATTTGGTGTTCTTGGAATTTTACTCCAAGAATCAGTAACACTTAAAAATGTAAATCTATCTGGATGTGGAGTAGGTCTTCCAAAGAAAATATCAGGTCTATTTAGTAGAATATATTTATATACCTTTAAGTTTATCTAGTTAGATCTGTAAAACAAGTACGAGAAAATCTTGGTCGATCAACAATAGGTTTGCTTGAATAAATGCAATAGTTGTTTACTCAATGCTTTCTGGTTATCCAAATTTTCCTTCTACATCTCTGGGTGTAGTTTTTTTAAGGGATTTGTCATAATCATAAATGGAATGAACAGCTCTATTGATAATAATAATAGATAAGTACTTATCTAATTCACTAAATTTTACATGATATTAACCACATGATGGTTTATTATCATTACTTAATTTAGTATAATGTCCAACTTATCGAGAGAGTTGTTTAGAGAATGGTTATGAGAGTTTAAGTTGATTTTTCTGTTAAATGAGTTCAGCTTCAGTAATTTGTACTTATTTTTTGTTAGCAATCTCTGGGATTTTCTTTTCAGGTTATAGATTGACTTCTTCTGGAGATGCAACTGATTAAGATTTAGTTTTAAAATATCTTGGTCTGTTGTTGATAATTTCCTCTTTCCTTTAGAAGACAATATATTTTTCTGAAGTAATTTTGCCAGCCTTACTAAACATGTTTTGTATGTCATTTTGATTATGAATTAATGCCATAATAAATATAATATTGTTTTTGTTAATAAGTAATATCACATAAAGGCCTGGACCATCTAGAAAAATGAATAGTATGTGTATATACTTCTCCATCTTTAAGTTAATAATTTCCAATTAAATGATGATTCCTCATTTCTCTGCCTTTGAAAAACAATCTACATTATTCAGATCCAGGAGCAGATTCTTAAACTTTTGTCTTTAATTCAGCTATGCTTTGGTTTGTATGAGTAAGAACCTCAAAATCTTATGGGAGTTTGTTAGATCTTACTTTGATCTTGAAATAGATTATCCTTAACAAATATATACTTTTAATTCCGTTTCTTGAAAATTTTGAATCAAACCAGCATCACAATACTTTGTGGAAGGGAATGATTAAGGTTCATTAATCATAAATATAGGGACATCATATTTATGCATTGAGTTGTCATAAAGTAGTTAAATGGAATTATTAACCAATTTGAGATCACATGCATTGAGTATAGCTAATGCATTTGCTACATATTAAATAATAATACCTTCATCTTGTTCTTCAATAGCTTTTTGTATTGATTGCCAATAAACTTTCTCTCCCTCAACTCTTGATTCTTTAAATAACTTATAAAATTCTACCCCAAAATTCTTTTCTCTTCTCTAGCCACTCCTCTCTACTTAAACGACTAGTATATTGATTTGTCATTTTAATTCCCTTCCCTACAGTAGTGTCTGGAATGATTTGGAAGTAATTGTTGTATTTGTGATTTACATTTAGTGGATGATTAATACTTGCTAATTGTTGATAATTTTAATATAATCGATTCTATCTATGATTTTGTGGAGGATCATTAGTTTAAGTATATTGCTTATTAGTACAAATTCCCATAAAAATAATTAATAATAATGAAATTTAAAGTATAAGTCGAAGAATTCGTCTTCTACATTAATGTTGGATAAGGATTAAATGATTTTGCATGGTTTGCTTTAGCAGCTGCTAAATTATATTCAAATAAAAAGAATCCAGATTCTAATTATCTTCCATGTTATTTACAATTTAGAGTCCCTGGAACTGACATGTTTTTAACTCCTCCACCACGTGCTAAAATTTTTGATTATTTAAAAGAAGATGAAGAAGGCAAAGAAACTTTAGTATAAGTTGAAATAAGAAAAGGTTAAGGATGGATTATGACTGATTAATAAGAAAGTATTATAAATATATATAATTTTAGAATGGTATGATGAAGCATTTGGAAGAATGAGAAATTAATTCACAGCTACTTTTTAATTAGCTCCATTAAATTAGAAAATTATCAATCGTTAAGAACCAACTTATCTAATTTAATATGAATATAAAATGTTTCCTGAAGTTATGCATGAATTTGATACTAAAAATTATCCTAGCAAAGATAAAATCATTATGAAAGAAATAAAGTTCATTATATTCTTATTATATATAGAGCTGGAGATAATTTTAAAAAGTATTTTGCAGAAATAACTTTGCCACTTGGTTAATTTACATTCTAATTCTATGGTTAGACAATAACAGAAAAAGAAGGTTAAGAACCATAATAATCTATCTTTCCATTGGATATGAAAAATTTTGATCATACTGCAAGACTCAACCCTGTTCCTATATCATAATAAGAAATATAAAAAAAGATTATGGAATATGCTTTATAAAAAGAAAAAGATCTCTAATTATAACAAATCTAAAAAAGAGAAGATAGCTAAAAAAATAAATAATCTGCTGCTGAAGAATGTCCATATAAATTTGAAAAATTATGGACAATCATTTAAAAAAATGCTGAAGGAAATCTTGAACTTAAAGATTTAGTATAATATATATTATTAATAAAAAGGAAGAAAACTTTTACAATAAGATTGCAGCATATATGGATGATAAATTGCCTCTACTTTATGAAGTATTTCGTTAATATGCCATACTTTATAATACAGATCATGCAAAAAAAGATGAAATTAGTATTTCATTTTAAGATGTTATGCATTTCTTAAAATTTGTATTTAATTTAAATTAATATTTAGTATGGATTAGTTCAAGATAGTCAAGAATTATTTTCATTTGTTGAAACATATGATAAATAGGGAACTAAATCAAAAGATGTTAGAAAAAGTTTGGAATTGTCTGTTAAATTTTAAGAGTTCTTTGTAATTATAGTAGAATTAGCATAATTTAAAAAAACAAACAATTTAAGTGAAGTAGAATGTATATTATATATAATTATATCATTTTAGCCTAAGATCAATTAGTAATGAAGATTGTAGATAAAATAATAGAAATTAATTCTGATGAGAAAGAGTTTAATAATTTCTAGTAGCATATGAAGTACAATGAAATTTTAGTCAATTTTATTCGGGTAAGTTGCAAGTTTTAAAAATTAGGAAATTTAAGATTAAATGCAGAATATATTCATTAAAAGATTTAGTCAAGGAAATGATGACAATTCCGACATAAAGTTCCATATCAGATAAGAAGAAATTAAATAATTAATACAAGATTCAGGATATAAGGGAGACAATTTAGAAGGAATCATAAAGACAGCATATAAAGAATTATTTCATGATGAAAAATTTAATGGATTTGAAGGGTTATTTTATTATGAATTTATCTAAGTGATGTAATGGCTTGCATTAGTGTTAATTTAAAATGATGAACGTAATTAATAGGATGAAGCAGAAGAAGTAACTACATTGGATTAATTACAAGAACAATTAAGATATTTCATTTAATGTATTGAAAAGTGATATATATATATATATAAATATTTATATAAATGTCAATAACAAGATAGAATCATCGTTGTATGACAAGTTTTAAGAATGTAACTTTTAGAAGTGATTATCGTTAATTTTCTTTGTCAGATCCTAGGAGATTAGAAATGATAGTAAAATAGTTTTCAGTTCCTTATTAACCAAAGGGTGCTTCACTATCTAAAATTAAAAAGAAGGTTGAAATACAAAAATATTGCAACATTGATTTGCGTAAAAGGTCAATTACTTTAGAAGCTGTTCAATCAGATAGAGTATAAAGTAAAGAAGAATCATCATCAAACAATGAAAGCACATGTTAAGATAAAGGAACTTATAAATTAATGCCTTAAGTTCAAACATAACGTTAAATAAAACCCTCTATTTAATCTCAATTCTTAACTAAAATTCTGAAAGAATCAAACAATAAGAAAATAACATAACCAAAATTTATATTAAAAAAAAACTAAGTTAATGTTCTAACAATATAAAATAAATGAATGGATATATAGAATCTCAAGAAATGATTTATGGATTTGTGCTTGTTTTGCCTTATTCCATTTGATTAATTATATTTTTTATTTGATCAAAGCATGCTTATATTCTACTTATAGCACCAAAAGTTAAGAGTTAAAATTGGATGAGTAATTTTCTTTTTATATTTCCTGTTATAATATAAGAGAGTGTTAATAAAAATGATTAAGTCTTCTCAATTTATTCAATTACTTCTAGTCCTTATAAAGAATTGTCTTTAATTTATTATGTACATGATTGAATAATTCTAGTTGTTTGTTTATTAAACTTTTTGAGCATTCTAAATTCTTGAAAATGTCTTAATTGATTAGCCAATTTGTATATTAACTTTTATAGTAATAGCTATTCAATCTTAATAAGTCTGAGTTATTGAATGATTTCAATGTATTAATTAATCATAATTAATTTTATAACAATGCTAGTGAATTAATCAACTTGTTGTGAATCAGCAACAACATCTATTTAAAAGACTTAAGATTAAGAAGTAAAATGATATAATTATTGTAGCAAATGAAGACAACGATATTTTAATTGGAAGAAGAGATTTCAGGATTGAAGGGACAAATAAAAGTATTATGATTATTGAAAATAGATGTGGGAAGAGAAATATGAAGAATAGGAACGAATCCATAATAGAGAGATAGTGTAATTAAAGTGCAATTTAGATAATTCTATATTTGAGGATTAGCGTTGCGATGAAAATGATCTTCAAGTTATATAAGAAGAGACTGAATTTTATCAAAAGAGTTTAGGATAATCAGAAGTCACACCTTGCAAAATAGAAACCAATAATTTATTAAAGATTCTAGATCAAATTGAAATGGATGATACTATAGATTTATAATGTGATTAGGAGACATTCATAGTATATAAAGTTACCAAATTAGTAGAGATGATTTAGAAGATGGAATTAGAATTGGATGATTGGAAAAGGAATTATTGGATATTAGAGAAGAAATTAAATCAGATATTGTTATAACAATAAGATAAGTTACTGAAGTAGGGATCTGAAGAGATAGAAATTGAATTTGATTTTGATAAGAAGAAGCTTATTACAAAGAATCAAGAGAGTAAAACTATTAAACACAACGATGATATTTAAGTATTGCTTGATGAAATTAAACGACTAAAATAATTAAATGCAGAATTGATATAATAATAAAAGTCTATGACTAAATAAATGCTTGAGCAATTGATTATTAAATAAATGAAGAGTGATTCTAAAAATAGATGTTTGACTTAAGTGAGTGAACCAGGAGTCAAATAATAAACAGTCATAAGAAATAATAATAGTCAACATTATAAACAACTTAATAAATCACCTCATGTTGAACCTCGTAATCACTATTTTAGTCAATATTTTTAAGCTCAATAACATCATTAACAATTAAGTATGAGAATTCAACCTCAAACAAATAATTTTAATATTAATCAATCAAATCATTCATATGAATAACCTAAAACTTCAACACCAACAATTTATGCAACTCCAGTAATGATAAAATATACAAATGGAAGTCCTTTCAATCAAGCAAATAAAATATTACAATTCTGAAATTAAACTAAGTTCCGTTTTTATTATATATTATGAAAATTGCAATAATTGTCCTATTGAGCCTGTCATTAGTATTTGCAACTAAATTCAGTAGTAAATACCACACAACAGCAGAAATAAATGAGGAATTAGAATCTTTGAGTCGAAGTTGCTCATTCTTATCATTGTCTAATGCTTCCGATAGTCCATTAATTAAGGAAGTGAACATTAATAGAAATCAAAATAAAAAATATAGAGGTATTATATTGAACTATAATATAAAGCTTATATTTTATTTGGTGAACATCCAAGAGAATTGATTAGTCCAGAATCAGGAATTCATTTCTTGAATGATTTATGTTTTGAAAAAACTGACCCAAAAAACAAATAAATTTTAGATGATTTCGAATTAAGAATGATTTTGAATGCAAATCCTTTATCAAGATAGAAAGTAGAAGGAGGAGAATATTGTTTAAGAGAAAATGAAAATGGAGTTGACATTAATAGAAATTATGATGCACATTGGGAAAAGGTTTAAGATGATGTTAGATAAGTTACATCAGGACCAAATCCATTTTCTGAACCTGAAACAAGAGCAGTACGTGATTCATTAAAAGCATTTAATCCAGATATATTCTTAACTGTTCATTCTGGTACTTTAGGAATGTTTACACCTCATGCTTATTCTACAGATGCAGGTATATAATCCATTAAATTTATATAGCTGAATAAAATGAAGATAAAATGATGGATATTCTTAATGATATATCTGGTAAATATTGTCCATCATGTGATGTTGGAGTTGCATCATAAGCTATTGGTTATTTAGCACCAGGAAGTTGTGTTGATTATGCCTATGATGAATTGAAAATTAGATATTCATTTGCTTTTGAAATCTATCATGGTTCTATTAATTTAGAAGAATAACTTAAATCTAGAACTCATTCTAGTTTCTTATAATTGACAGGATAACAATAATCAACTAAAAATAGAAAATTCGAACATAATAATAATCATTCTTGTTTCTTATAAACATCTTCCAAATATGATATGTCAAAAGAAGAATGCTTTGATTATTTCAATCCAGATAGTTCCTAATATGATTGGTATGTATAAAATTGGACAGAAGCTTATTAAGAAATGTTATTAAAATTAGTCTAAGAAGAACAGCAATCATGATGATAATAAACAATAATCAATAATTATTTCTTATATCATCAAACCAATTATGCTTTAATAATTCTTTTGCTTAAGGTCTTTTCCCTGGATTAAATTGTAACATTGATTACAATATTTCCAAAGCCTTACGATCATGTTCTAATACAGGTATCACCTCAATTAAATCTTTGCCTTAAAATTTTGGAAATGTCACTTTAAAATGAGGCAACTTTGATAATCCAACATAAGAATTATCTGTTGGTGTTCCAAGTAACTAATATTTATTATATCTAAATATATACTTCCATCATTTTAAACAGCATATCAACTTAACTATCTCCTGCTAATAATGGTCTACCTATTAAACATTCTGCCATTATACATCCAACAGCCCAAATATCTACTCCTGTTCCATAATTATCATCTCCTAACATCAATTCTGGTGCTCTATACCAAAGAGTTGCTATTTCTTTTGTAAATTTAGGCATTGGAAATGGAAATACTCTTGAAAGTCCAAAATCTGCCAATTTCAAAGTCATTGTCTCATTCAATAGTATATTTTATGGTTTTAAATCTCTATGTAATACTCTACGACTATGACAAAAGGAAAGTCCTAATAATATTTAGTAGACTATTAATTTAATAGTATTTAGTGATAAAGTTTAATTCTTATCTAAATATTTCCTTAAATCACATTACATTGATTCAAAAATCAATAATATCTTCTTCTCTTACATAAAGTATTTTACTTCCAATAAACTAATAAATCAAAATTAAATTAATACTTTATGATATTTGCATGCTTCAATTTTTATAAAATTGCTATTTCTCTAATAGTTGTGCTTGGAACTCCTTCATCATCACAACTATCCAATTTCAATTTCTTTATAGCTACAACCTTTCCTCTTTTTTTATCAAATGCACGAGTCACTATACCATAAGTTCCTTCTCCTAATTTCTCCTCTTTGCTGAAGTTTTACATAAACTTATTATATTATATGCTTTCTTCATCTACTTACATGTATCTCAAACAATAATTATTGAAATTTTATCTCTTGTTACTTACTTTAGAATCCTGTCAATTTTGTTCATTTTTCACTCTAATTTTACTAAATTTTTTTTCTTAAGACTTATCATAAATTTACTTTTTTAAAACGAGCCAAATAGATTAGTAGTCTCTACATTCTAATTTCTTATAAATTGTAATACTTTAGTCCAAAATAATTGAAATTTTAACTAGAAATATTCATACAGTAAAATAAGATATTTCATAAAAATAAATATCTATTAACATCAATTTTATAATATTTAATATCATTATTGATTTATGTATCAATAATTATTATAATTCAAAGCACTTTATGAATTAAATTTTGAAAATAAGAGTAAATTTTGTTTAGTTGACAGTTTGGTTAAGAAAATCTAGAAAAGGTTTTATCTACAAGATCTGTATTTTATGGGATATTCATAAGATCTATAATATCTGATAATCTTAATGAATTATTTAACTCTTGTATTAAGAAATAGGTTACAAATTATGAATAATTTTTATTGATTAAAGAAATAGTAATTGGATGTGTTAAAGTAAACATAAAACATAGGAAATTAGCTCATTATTTAGATATATAGGGTTTATTTTAATGTAGAATTGATAACAAAGATTTTTATAATAATAAAATATTAATTTTTCCAACAATTTTGGTCTCCTTTTTACATATAAATTACACCATCAAATTTATATTCCATCATATCATAAATAAGTGATTCTTCTTAACTAATAAAGAATTAATAAGATTGCAAAAGTAATATTTAAATAAGAAATATTAAAGGTTTTCAACTTAGAAAAAATTTTTCGTCTATTTAATAAAATTGAATATTAATTATTAAAATGGATGCCTTAGATATTTTTAATTTAATTTATAATATTATATGACAAAGGTTTACTTAATTAGTATTCATTCTGAAAATTATAGACAATAATTTACTAATGAAAAAGTTTTCAAAGACCATTTGAATGAATATTAATAAAAATTCACATCATTTAATATTTATTTCAAAGTATTTTGATTAAGTTATATAAATTATCGCTTGTAAATTCGTATAGGTTTCATTTACTTATTGTGTATAAGTTAAAGAACATATGAAAATTATTTATTAAATATTTTCTATTCTTAGATTATGAAAATTGGAATACAACAAAGATTCATAATATGCAATCTAATTGCATCCATTCTATTTTTGATTTTGGGACTTACTTAACTTATCAATACATTAGATTCTGGACTATTTATTATTGTGGATCTCATATTTTCTTTGACTTTTTTATTGTTAGACTACAAATAAAAGTTTATTTGTTTAAAAGGAGATTATTATTTAGCTTTAACTCAATTAGTTATGTAAATAGTTTAAATTGAAATGACTATAATCACTTAATAGAAGGTATGTATAGTCTATTAAATCAAGGGAATTTTCATATTTATAATATTGAAACTTTTAGCCCTGACTAAGGTTCTAAGAGTATAATTGCTATAAAAATTAATATACTTTATAGTACTCATATATTCAATCATAAGATTCAATGAGTATTAGTATCCAATATCTTATTTAGGATTGATATTTACACCAATTCTTATTGTAATGTGATTATTATAATTGTAGTTACAAGAATAAAGTGATGAAAATGATCTTTTGATGTTATTGAAGGAGATCTTGCCATTGCCTTTATTAGTGATAGATAAATCATCTCGGAAGGCTATGTATCATACTAAGGCTTTGGAAAATGAATATAAATATAATACATCACATTCAGAAGAATTTATTGAATGTTTGAATCACTTTTTTTCAGACAATAAAATCAAACTCTAAACGTTATTTGATAATTCAAAAGACTTTTTATACAATCCATAAACTAGATTTAGATCCATATTTACAGAAATAATGGATAATTGTTAATATTTAGCATAAAGTCCTTTGTTTCAAAAGTTCAAAGATTTAGATGAACCTAATAATGACAATGATGAGTAAATGGAAGAACAAAAAAAATAGCAATTTGATTAAGCTCATGATTTTATGATAGATACTCCTAAATATCAATAGTTTAATAGAATTCCTATATAATTAAGTGAGGAAACTCCTAAAAATTAAAAATCAAAAATTATGGAAGAATTCTTAATATAGAGATAAAGTTAAAGAAATATGTGTGTAAATGAATTGAAGAAGAAAAGATTGAAATTATTTTTTAATCATTGTTTTTGGAATAAGAATGAAGCATTTGTTTTGATATTTTAAAATAAAGAAATTGAAAAATCATTAACTTAATTTTAATAACAATTAATAGAATAAAAATAAATATGTGTAAATAAAGATATGATTCTTGCAACTGTTTTTCATGATTTCAAAACACCTATAAATGGAATAGTTGCCATTTTAGAAACCTTAGAAAGTAAATAGGATTTAAATTAATAAGAGAAATATTATCTTAATATTATTAGAAAGAATGTTTATCTTATGTTATATATGATTTATGATATATAGGATTATGCAAGAATAGAAAAGAATTAATTGAGACTTTGTATTAGTGATTTTTATATTAATGAATTGATAGATGAAGTTATTGAAACCATATCTATTTCAGCAGAATAAAAAGGAGTTGAAATTAAAACCTATTATGACATTCCTTTTTATCAAGTTCATTCTGATCCAAATAGAATCAAATAAATTATAATGAATATATTATCGAATTCTCTTAAATTCACAGAAAAAGGCAGTATAACAATAACTGTCTAATCTTTAAATACAGATAAATCTTAAAATATAAAGAGAAGTAATTCCTCCAAAAACATTAGTTTTTTAAATGCCAATCAATCAATTTCTTAGATTCGAAAGTCTCTATAAGGCAAACATCCAACTATGTCTTTTAATAAACTTGTATATACAATCTCAATTGAAGATACAGGTTGTGGAATTGCTGATTCAGTAAAACCAAAATTATTTAATTTGTTTGCTACATTCTCATCATAAAAAATAGAAAATAAAAATGGTACTGGAATAGGTTTAATGGTCTGTAAAAAACTTGTAAGTTTATTAGGACCATTAGATACAATTGATTTGTAAAGTGAATTAAATGTAGGAACCAAAATGACATTTTAGATATATGCTAAATTATAAGATAATACTTATAGATCATCAAATTATGTTAGTTGTTTTAAATAAGAAAATAGTTCTTAACATTTAAGTAATTTTCAAAATGATGAATCTCCTAATGCAAAAGATAAATTATATCAATAATCCTTATTTGTTAGATCATCTTATCTTAGATTATACACAAAACCTATAGATAAAGCAGAAACAGAGATGTATGAACCTTCATTAGAAGATGCTGATCAAACTAAATCAAAGAATATTTTATAATTTTAATCATTAAGTTAGAAAACTTAATTATAAAAATGTTTATAATAAAAAGATCCCTTAGAAGTATAAGATCCTAAATTTATAATACAATAATTACTTTAGAGTCAAAAATTTGGTATTTTAATAGTTGATGATCAAGCATTTAATTTGCTTGCTTTTAAAATATTATTATAAAATTTAATACCTTAAGTAGATGTAATTGAAGCTTATAATGGATAATAAGCAATAATTAAAGTAATTATTGAATAATAATTTTAGTTATAAGAATAATAAAAGAGTTTAAATATAAAATATGTTTTTATGGATTTGCAAATGCCAATTTTAAATGGATGGCAAGCAGCCGAAAAAATTCGTAAAATGGTATTAAATTATTAAATTCTATATAGATTAATAATAAAGAAATTGATAATATAAAATTGATAGCTTTATCAGGATTTGATGATGAATCTTAATAGGAGAAATGTGAAAAATCGGGATTTGATGCATTTCTTTCGAAACCAATTAGAATTGAAATGATTTCAGAAGTGTTTTATCAACTTGAAAAGAATTTTGATTGATTTTGAATAATAATTTATTCACTTTCGTTTCATTTTATTATTTTAAAAAAAAGAAGAAGATTGAAAAAAATTCATTAAAATTATATGAAATTGAATAAAGATTTGTATAAGTTTGTCCTGTTTCATTATATCTATATTTTTAAATTGGTTATATGTGGTTAAAATGTTACTATTAATAAATTTAAAATGAATCGAACTATTCGATTAAATTAAAGAGTTCCATATTCTCTTAATTAATCTATGACAAATGGATTACCAGTGCTTAATTAAGATAATACAAATTTTTGCACATCTTAATTTTATAAGAGAAGAATATCACAAAAATATTAAGACTCTCCAAGCAATGAAATTTTAACAGGAAGAGTTTAACTACCATTTTAAAAAGATGTAGAATAATTGAAAGAAGAAATTATGTCATTAAAAAAGGAGAATCAAAAACTCAAACATTTAAACTAATAATTATGCTTTTAGATAAAACTTGATGAGGTAATCAATTATTTATTTATAATAGAAAGAGTAATTTGAAAAACGAACCACTTAAGAGGTATCTGATGATTAAATAACTTCGAATCAAAACTAAAGACTTGCAGAGAAATTAAAATAAGCTCGTTTGTTAATACAAGAGAAATAGATTGAAATTGATAATCTAAAAAAAAGTACACGTTATATGCGACTTTAAGAAATGGAAGTATTGTGCTTATTGATATTCAAAGAACGAATTATGTACAACTAAATTAAAGTTTGAGTTTTTAAACAAGTAATTCAACGAAATTTTAAAGACTGAAAGTGATGTGAATAAATTTTAAAAGTTAACAGTTCAAACAATTGAATTAGAAGAATAATTGAGATAATTTTAAAATTCACATTAAAAACAAAAGAAAAAGATATTAAATTTAAGATAAGAGTTATTGACATGTTAAGCAATGAAAGATAAATATAAAAAGTAATATGAATAAGCATAAACAGATTTTGAAAAATTTAAGAAAGATCATGAATAAGAAATATAAAAGAAAAATAAATATAAAGAAACTATAGAGAATCTTAATTAATAATTAAGTGATAAATAAGGAATTATATAATAATTATAAAATGATTTAGATAAGTAGAGAATGCTTGTTTCTTAGAAATAACGTTAATTTAAAGAATTAGAAGATTAATATTAAACAAAAAAATCATGGCTTACAAATAAAAGAGAAGCTCCTTCAGTATTTTAAGAAATATTAGATGAAAAAGTAAATAAAAATAATATAATAATAACAGATGATGATGAAATGATTTCATCTGTTAAAGTAGGATCAGATTCTAAAATTGTATTTGATGATGAAATAAAAGAGAAATCTTAAATAATACCAAATCGTATAAGTGTAGAATCTGCTAAAGAAGAATAAAAACCTTCATAAATTATAAATTCTATTTAAGAAACTGAATAAATAAAATAAAAACTTCCTAGAGTTAATTTTTGTGATGTTGAAAATATTGGAAAATTCTTAAAATATTAATTATTATAAGAAAAGATTCCAATAGAAGATATTCATTCATTTTTTAATTAAAAATAGGAAATTACAATTATAGAATTAGTGGATATATTATAAGCATATCCATTTAATATTTAAGATAATAAATAAGCATTATTATTAGCTCGTTATTTAATTGAGGATAATTCATAATAATTTGTTGATTATAAACCTTAATAATAGAATGATGTATGTATCATAAAAAGTGTATTAAAGAATGTAATAGGAAAATATATATTAATGAGTGAAGAATAATAATAAAATATAATGCTATCAATTGCTTAATAAGTATGGAAATTTAGATAGTTAATTGTTGAATAAATTAAAATGAATTTACAAAAAAAAACAAATTCTTAGTTTTGTGAATTTTGTGATGAAAATGATTTTAAAAGTGCTTTATAAAGTAGTAATATTGTATTAGATGATAAATAAAAGGAATTTTTGGGATAATTTATTTTTAAAGAATTTAATGGAAATAAACTATTTGATTATAAAGGTCTGATTGATAAATTTGGATTTACCCTCTAGTCTAATTCACCATCTAAAGTTGACATTTAATAGCCTCATTGATCAAATTAATTTTATATGCTGAATATTTTCATCCAATAATTAAAAAATACATAAAAGATATATTACGCGTATTAAAAGTCACTCATTAAAGAATGATTATGTAATATTTTTTAAATATCTAATTAAAATGGGTCTTTGTATTACAAAACCAATTACAAAAAAACCTAAATCTCTCATTCGTCTTATCAAAGTTGAAAATGAGAATTAAAATTCAAAACCTACTACTTTGCCTGATCTTTATTAAAAGATACTATAATTATGGGTAATGGTCGAAAAGAAATTGAATAAATTAGTACATTGTGATCGAACTCATAATATCTTAGAATTAAAGAAACAGATACAAAACATTTTGAATAAATAAAAAAATAATGTTGCTATTTCTGAAATAACAATAGGAATTATTGTTAATCGTATGGAAAAGATAGCCTTTGGAATTGAAGAATTAATAAGAGAAGAGTTATTAAATGAAGAAATTGCTAATAAATTCAAACAATTCTATACTTAAATTCTTGAACTTTCTCTAGAATACCATAATTGGAAGAATATCTAAAATACAGATAAGACACAAGTATAAAGTTTTATTTGAATTAACATATATATATTTCATACTTTATATCTTAAATAATCTAAATGACATAATTAGAATTAGAAAATTTAAACTAATAATATCAAATGGTTACAAAGACATGATTACTAAACGATTTAAATAACCATTAAATTATTTTATTTATGACTAATTGCCATAATTATCTAATGAAATAAGAAACAAGGAATACTTAATTTTGAAGTTTTAAAAATTAAAGATGTTCAAGTTAAATATATTACTAAAATATCATGTATTTTAGAAATATTTTGATTATATCATCAAAGTTTATTAATATATATTTAATTAAAATGATACATTCATATAAATTTAATCATCTCCAATAGAAATTATCAGTGTAAATATAATACATATTCTGGTATTTTTCATTTATGTCATATTTTTATTGAAAATCCTTTTTAAAGAAAATAATTTGAGTATGGTATAAAATAAGAATTGCAGAATTCTTACACATATATATTTTAATTTAATTACTAAATAAATTTATTATCTTGAATCAATTAGAATTATAAAATGGAACTCACTATATTATTTAATAGTATAATCAATCTAGTAAATTAATCTCTTGTTTTGGCTATTATTAATTATCTTAATTTTCAAATTCCACTAACTTATTATTATTATATTTACATAAATCTTTATTCTAATGTTTTATTATTTTTTGATCTTATTATGATGACTATTCTTAATTTTCATTATTTTTATTATTATTTGTAATTGTGATTTCATCCATACAAGATTCTGGAAAGTAATAACCATTTTCATCTCTTTCATATGCAGCATTAATAGTAATATTATCAATTATTTAATCTAATTTATCATTTATTTTATCTCCCCAACTTTCTATTTTATCATTAAATTTATCCATATATTTAAAAATATAATTTTCTAAAATATCATCTAAAGTAGTAGTAGTTTACTTATAATCTTAATTACTTAATGATTATGTTTTTTATTTATTTATTTATATTTTAAGTTTAATATGTTTTGCTATTTCTTTTTCCTTGTATAAAAGTTTTCTATTAGTTAATTAATTAGCAATATTTCCAGCTTTTTATCGAACTTTATATTTTTGAATTAGATACTTGTTATATAAATAGGATCTTAAAAATCAATTTTAAATTCTTGATAATTTCTAAACATATATATTCTAACTTTCAAATCATCTATTATACCAGAACATCCATATTTTAATAGATAATCTGTAATAATAAGTGTCTAAAAATAATTGAAAAATTTAATACTTTAAGTATGACATTAGTAGTGATTCCAATAGTTGATAATTGCAGAACAATTTAATTGATTATTTTTGGATAATGTTCCCTACATATATTTTAATGATGAATTATACATTTGAAAGCTTAATTCAGCAATTTGATCAAGAAGATTTATAGGAAGAATTGAACTATCATAATGATATGCTTGATCAAAAAGTTTGATAGCTTATTCTTCTGGAGTGTAACCAAATTTTTATTTCAATGAAAAAGAAGCTTCCTTAAAGTATTTCATGAATTTTAATTAATGCATTTAATAATCAAACGACCTGAATTAACAGGTTGACGCAAACTTAAAAGAAATTCATATTATTTAATATGTGGTTCAGATGGAGATTATAGACATGATAATTATGTTTTAAGTTATCTTGATCTACTATATCTGGATGATGGTGCTGAAAATTTACCAAAATCACTTAAATTAAGTATTTTCTCTTATTAAGAATGTCTAGTTGTAGTTATTTTGATTCTATTTTATGATTCCTTATTCTTTTTTCTGCGTTAATGCAATTAATTATATTTCATAATAGATTTGGAAACATGGTAATTCATATCCATAAGATCTTTGAGTAATTTTTCATAACGAGTAGTAATGATTTCTTAGGTTGTTTCTATTGGTATATAAACTTAAGGAACATCATTGGATTTCTTTTATTTATTAATACTGGCAATCACACTCTTAAAACCTAAATAGATATCCTAATTAACCTGCTCCTTATAGATATAATTATTTTGTNAAGTAATAACCATTTTCATCTCTTTCATATGCAGCATTAATAGTAATATTATCAATTATTTAATCTAATTTATCATTTATTTTATCTCCCCAACTTTCTATTTTATCATTAAATTTATCCATATATTTAAAAATATAATTTTCTAAAATATCATCTAAAGTAGTAGTAGTTTACTTATAATCTTAATTACTTAATGATTATGTTTTTTATTTATTTATTTATATTTTAAGTTTAATATGTTTTGCTATTTCTTTTTCCTTGTATAAAAGTTTTCTATTAGTTAATTAATTAGCAATATTTCCAGCTTTTTATCGAACTTTATATTTTTGAATTAGATACTTGTTATATAAATAGGATCTTAAAAATCAATTTTAAATTCTTGATAATTTCTAAACATATATATTCTAACTTTCAAATCATCTATTATACCAGAACATCCATATTTTAATAGATAATCTGTAATAATAAGTGTCTAAAAATAATTGAAAAATTTAATACTTTAAGTATGACATTAGTAGTGATTCCAATAGTTGATAATTGCAGAACAATTTAATTGATTATTTTTGGATAATGTTCCCTACATATATTTTAATGATGAATTATACATTTGAAAGCTTAATTCAGCAATTTGATCAAGAAGATTTATAGGAAGAATTGAACTATCATAATGATATGCTTGATCAAAAAGTTTGATAGCTTATTCTTCTGGAGTGTAACCAAATTTTTATTTCAATGAAAAAGAAGCTTCCTTAAAGTATTTCATGAATTTTAATTAATGCATTTAATAATCAAACGACCTGAATTAACAGGTTGACGCAAACTTAAAAGAAATTCATATTATTTAATATGTGGTTCAGATGGAGATTATAGACATGATAATTATGTTTTAAGTTATCTTGATCTACTATATCTGGATGATGGTGCTGAAAATTTACCAAAATCACTTAAATTAAGTATTTTCTCTTATTAAGAATGTCTAGTTGTAGTTATTTTGATTCTATTTTATGATTCCTTATTCTTTTTTCTGCGTTAATGCAATTAATTATATTTCATAATAGATTTGGAAACATGGTAATTCATATCCATAAGATCTTTGAGTAATTTTTCATAACGAGTAGTAATGATTTCTTAGGTTGTTTCTATTGGTATATAAACTTAAGGAACATCATTGGATTTCTTTTATTTATTAATACTGGCAATCACACTCTTAAAACCTAAATAGATATCCTAATTAACCTGCTCCTTATAGATATAATTATTTTGTATTATCATCTAAAATAAGAACATCATAAACATTCTTCCAATTTCTTTATGATGCTAAGTAATAATATTTCTGATGCAATTTGTTGATATAATTCATACCAAAATTTCCAATAAGTAAAGGTTCGGAAAAGAACTTTTCATTACGATTACATCTTTCTTCTCTAGAATAAACCATAGCCTTTTATATATTACTTTTCCATATACTATGCCCGATTGAGTTCTAATTTCATTCTCATTTTCTACACGTTACTCAAGTATTTAAGGATGGAAATCAAACTCTCATGTTGCATACTGATTATAATATTCCTTAGATTTGGTTAAACAATGTTTTCTTATCCAATTTATTATCCTTATTTAGGAAAGTAGATCTGATAAATTAAATATTGATTACTTTAGTTTTATTGGAATAATATGTTTGTATTTTGTTAAATTTCTATACAACTTTTGGTAGAAATACTTTTCTATGTATAGATTCAGTTATAGTTTAATAACTATCATAAAAATAATTAAATTACACTTAATTTTCTAGTTCTTCTCTCTTTCTTTCTCCTTTCATGATTTCATATTGATATTCTCTAAGATTTCTTCCATCTTCTAAAGTTTAATGTGTTAAGATGCGAATCATAAAAATAACTTCTTCTCTTGTGGCAAGAATAGTGAGGAACTATTGAAGTTGGTTTTGCATATAGAGTATATATTAAAAAATATATATATATATATAAATATTTTATCAATTTAGTCAAACAATATTTCAATCATGAACCTTATTGAATTTATGAATGACTTTGTCAACAATAAATCTTAGATAGACATCTCAATAATGAAATAGTACATCAATTTTCGTAACATCCAACAAATTAATTTAGAGGAATTCGGTATTATTCTCACACAAATGATTTCATTCCTCAGTGAAGAAGGTAATTCCTTTTTTATTACTCTGGTAGGAGACATTTAGGATTTAATATACATGTCCATATATATGGCTAAACACTCTCCCAATGTCATTCTCATTACACAAGCACTCAATACTCTGACTGTTTTATTATTCAATTCCAATTTAATTGATCTAAGTAAGAAACTTGCCAAATTCAATCTCAAACATTACTTAAATGAATAACCCTAATTGTTTCTGATATCTCACCTCAACCTAGCCAGAATTCATTATTGTTAATTCAATTACAACAAATGTTTTAGACTAGTTGAAAGAGCATTGATCAAATATGAACCTTATGTAAAACTCAATATTTTATCAGTAAGATATTTAAAGAGATGAAAACCAATACTTCTAAGTTGTAAAAGAATCCATCCGACATCATTTTACTATTGAATGGTTATTTATTTTATGGAAAATGTGTATAATAACTATAAAGATAATAAGAAATGCTTGACATAGATTATGATAAGTTTTTCCATAATGGTTAAAAGATATGTAGAAAATTCCTTAATTAAAATCATTATTTAGTTTCTTATTTTACTTAATAAAGAAGTGTTTCTATATCTAGAAAGAGTATTATGATTAGATAAAAAGGAAAATCAATTAAGGTAGCAGATGCAAAAAGAATTAGTGCTTCATGTAATATTCTAATGAGATAAATCAAGTTGTAGACTCAAAATACTATCTAAGAATAATAATAATAAATAAAAGCTTAATCAGAATCAGCTAGAATAGATATGGGGGAATCTGGTACTAAAAGTTCAGAAAGAATGATAAAATAATTTAGAGTACATTCTCCAAGATAATAACCTATTGATATTTAAAATATCATTTAAACAAAATTTGATCATTTTGTTTAAACTTTTAGTAATAAAAAAAGTGAACCTAAAATAAATTCTTTAGAGAAAAGAATTTCTGAACTTTAAAAAGAAAATCTTAAAATGTAATAATAAAGATTAGAAAGAGAATAAGAAATTAATGAATTAAAATAGAAAATTGAAGAATTAGGAAATGAATCAAATAAAATAAAATTAAAATATGAATAATAATAAAATATTATGCATGATCGTTTATCATTTGGTAATGTTATACCTTAATAATTTGAACATCATTAATAAAATTTATAATTTTTACCTCCTCCTAAATAAATTAATAGATAAAGTACTACTGAAATTAGAAGTTTGATACAAACCTTATCCTAAGGTCAAGTTGAAGATACAGTTAAAGTTTTAAAAATTCCAGATATTAATCTTAGTAGTTCATTTAATGATGATATGGAAATAACAATTATTGATTGTAATTCATAATTTATTTATATAGAGCTGGATTAAGGAAGAGAATATACTATTTTACTTTAAAATGATATAATTGTTATTAAGAAAGTTATGTTTGAAGATATTTTATATGAAATTTAATGTTCAATTCATGGAAATCATCTTAAAATTTAATTAGATGTAGATAAAATTGAAACCTTTGATATTAATGCACTTAATAATGTATTTTTTATTTTTATTAAAATATAGTTTTTTTAAGTAGCTGAATTAAGAGCTGTCTTACCTTATACTTGTCCATTAAAATGTATAAATTCATTTAATAAATTTGTTCAACATTTAATTCTACCCTTTGTTTAATTTAATGATAATTAAATTAAATTATCACATACACCCATTAGTATTTTTAATGAATAAAATAAATTTTGGATTTTTGAAGAGGAATGTCAAATTACTGTTGTTACTATTGAATAATTTATTCTTAGATTAATAATAACTGGTTAATAATAATAAGGTTGGATAGATTTACAATTTGATTAAGTTTCTTTAGATTTATTTTTTGATTCATACTTTTATGAAGAATATGAAAAAGAATCTATATAATAAATCATAAGAGTTATTAATTAAACCTAATAATAATAATAATAACCTACTTCAAAAAAAGTTACAAATTAAGTTCATAGTTATGTTATTAAAAATAAAATAAGATTTACTTAATTTTTAGAATCACTCAAGTAAAATCTTGAAAATGAATTAGCAACTATATTTTAAATTGATGATTTAGTTGGATTTTTTAATTTCTTAAATGGATAATAAATTTAAATGCCTAATAGTACTTTAGCTAATCTTAAGATGTGCTGTATAAAAATTACTGAATAGGCTACTAATCAAAGAATCATAATAGTTGCTGATAATAATTAAGATAATTGTTTTGAGATTCTTTTACAAAATTGTTATGATACATATGGTATATCAATTATTATAATAATTTATAGCTCCTAGAGGTGCAAAGGTCAAAGCTTTAGGTTAAGATCAATTTGATTATTATGATATCAATAAGACATTTGGTTTACATATATCTCTAATGGATTATGCTGATATACAATTATTATGTTATCTACTTACTCTAATGTTTGACTTAAACACTTTCACAAAGGAATTGGATATAGATGATTATGATAGATACAAAGAAAATTGCATAATCAAAAAGGAAGTGAATAGTGAAAGCTGTTATAGATTTTTTATAAGTAAAATTCAATCGAAATTTAAGATTCTGAATATAGAATTCCAATAACTATATCATATTTGGGAATAAATGATAAGCCAATAGGAGTAAAACTTTAAGTTTTTGATGAAATTAATTTGAATGAGAATGGAATGTTTTTTACTATTACAACTGGAATATGGGATAAGTAAAAGAAGGAGACAATATTTGGATAATAAGTATATCATATAAGAGTTATAAGAAAAAAAGAAAACCACCCAAATATATTTAGTGCAATAAGATGACCACTGATTATCACTTGAATTTCATTTTATAATCCATAGGTTGGCAGGTCATCTTTGATAGTGTTTCAATTAATTAAGAGAATTTATAAGTTTGCCGTATACTAAATGACAACAAGACTACTTTAGTTGATCGCTTAGAAAACATATTAAATATTATTATTAAAAATTGATAAAGACTTAATGTATAATAAGATCTATTCTTATATATATATAAAATTAGAATGTATATTTATTATCTTTCATCATAATTTATTATGTTTAACTTTTATACTAATTATTAGATACATAATATCATTTTCTAAATAATTTTAATAAGAGTATCTTAAATTCTTATTTAATTTAAGCTACTTTTAAAATTTCTTTATAAATTCTTCAGAATTCTTAAAGTAATAAAAGTCTTATAAATATTAATTATCTTAGATTATTCATATTGATTACATATAGGTAATTTTAGTATTATAAAAAATACATTTATTTTTTTAGACAACGATTCAAGGATTTGGAAAATAAAAATTATTCATAAATATTTAATTATTTGTCTATTAATGTTCCCTGTGAAGTTGATTGATTTATACTTGTCACCATCGAGATCTGAATACAAAGATTTCTCAACAAACATTAGTGAAAATGATCTTGACTATGATACTTTCAAACTTGATCAAATGCTTAACAAACCTCCCTAAATTAAGAAGAGTTCTTCTTATCCTAGAAATTATGTATCAAATTAATCATTAATATTTAGTAAAAACAATAATTGATAGAAGAAAGTAATATTGATGGGGATCAAATTATATAGGAATGTAATCGCTTCATTTAAGACTCTTAAGTCAGTGTTACTCAACTCCTATAAGAACTGGCTCTTGATCAACCAAAGAAAAATAGAAGTGCAGGCTTCTTAAAGTTCTTTGATGAGAATAAAAATTATGGATTCATTGTTATGGACTCAGATGGTTCAGATATTTTTGTTTATGCTGATGACCTTGCCAAAACTGGAATCTCTAAAGAGTATTTACGAACTGCTAAATTTGGAAATTGCATCAGGTACACTCCTTATCTTAATAAAAAGATTTACATTTACTTGCATGGAATATTATGGTAAATACAATAAATCCAGAAAGGCAATCGACTTAGAATATCAAAAGCCAGGCATATTCCCCCAAAGTTTATACTGATTAATTATTTATATAGATTTATAACTTAAAATATCCAATCAAAATCCATTCATAAACAATCTTTTACTGTATCTAATTATAAAATTACTTATAAAAAATTAAATTTTTTCAATCTTTCTCTAAGAATTAAGACATAAATTCTAACATTGATAAATTATCATGATAATTTATTATTAATATCTTAAAAATAGTCCTTTTCTTATAGAATTTAATTCACACCTTCAAAAAGACAAATTTTTTTATCTATTTTAGATTCCTTTAGGTATTTATAAATTAGATTATTTAATTATTGTTATTCATAGATAGCAGAAGCATCAAATTTTATTTGAGTATCAATTGAATCTCTTTTATTCAAGTTTTAGTATCAAAGAAAATAAAAAATTTAATATTGAAAAGTATAAATATATTAATCATTTTCAAATAAACTTTCCTTCCTTAAGAAAATCAAAAATTAATTATATCTTTAATTATTATAGCTTAGAAGAAATAAAAAAAATCTTAAATTAATATCAATAAGGGAGCATCAATTACATTTTAATAATATTGCTAAACTATCTGGATATTTGGAATTCTCGATATATCCCATATATAGATACTATGTTTATGGAACATTTATAATGAAGATAGTATATTAAAGAGAATTGTAAGTTAAGTATTTAAATGAGTTAAAAATAAAATTAAAATTTATTGATAGTTCAAAAAAGCATGAATTGTTTAATTAATGAGACTATTTGATAAATGTTTGAATTGTTCCTTAATAAATAAGTTATATATAATCATTTATATAAGTTAAAAATTTGCATTATTTTCTAATTTGTAATATTTTATTCTTTGTCAATAACTTTGTAATACTTGTTGTAAAGACTGTTTTATTTTAATATTTCCTCAAAAGCTTTCTTTTGATTATCAAATAATTATTTACATTCGATTAACTAATGATAAATAATTAAAGTAGAATACCAATTAATTAGAGTGTTTAGGTCCACTTATGGATCTATTTCTTAGTTAAAAGTATTTTTTTTCAGATTCAAACTAATGAAGATTATTTGTTTCTGTTGTACTAACTCTATCTTCAACAATGATCTCTTTAATTCTCTAACTTTGTTCTTCAGACTTAAGTCCTCTAAAATCATGAGGATTTTAATGAGTTTATGAAGAGGGTGTTGTTGCTTTTTTAGGTGGAATAAGTCCAAATTTGAATAGAGGATTTCTTCTGCTTATTTTTGGATGAGCTCTAGCATCACTAGGTATTTTCCAATCTGCAAATGTAGGTGTCAGAATATTAGGGAATTTCGATCTTTACTCTCCTTGTTCTTGAACAGATGATGCTCTTAATTTAGTATGCTGCTATTACATTGTGTATTCAATAATTTATAAATTTAATATAAAATCACTATTAAGACTGTCTTAGAATATTATCAAGATAGATATTAAATAATTATAGATACAAAATCTAAGTAATAATTAAGTTAATAATGATAAAAGTATTTAATTGATTTGATATCCTAAATAGAAAGTAAAAAGATAATTTTTATTGTTTTTAATATATGATGTATAGTATGTTTAATATTTAAAGATCATTAATAAATAAATTATAGTTTACTAAGTATTTTGTATATATGATTTCTATTTAATTTTAGTATAGAATAGAATAAAATAAGTATTAAATAAAAATAGTTTTTGAATTAAAAAATAAAGATAGAAATAAAGAATATATGATAATTGACTAAATTTTATATTGATTTAAACTTAAATAGATAAATCAGCATTTTTTTTTGTCTAATTTTTTAGATTTATAAATAATTTCTTATTTTTCTTATTCCATTTTTGCTTTACCTGTCCATAATTTAGATTAGAGTTTGACTTCTCTTCCATAATTTCCTACTTATGATGGTGGATTAATTTCTTTAATCATAGAACCTTAAATAGATCATAATTAATTACCTAAATCATTACTTACAATTAGAACTGCAAATTTAGATACTTCTTCTAAAGATTATGAATCAAGAGTAGCATAATCATATCTACCTCTTAGATCAGTGTATCCATCTTTATAGAATATATTTTAACCATCACTTTTCTTTACAAATGTTTTGATATATATTTTTTCTAAGTATTTTCCTTCTTAATTTGAAATTCTTAATTAACCACTATTTTCAGTTATATTTATTTATAATTTAGTTTCAATATAATGATGACTTACAATTTTAGTATCTCCTTTAATTTAAATGATTTAATTTTTATGTTTCAAATTATCAGGAAATTATATTATCATTTATTATTAAGTTTAATTGAATTGTAATGTATGTTTTGAAGTATGAATTGGTTTAGTATAAGTGTAATTATTATAATTTTGATCACTTAAGAAAGGATTCTTGGAGAAGATAACTTCTAAATCAATTAAATAATGTTCAATTTAGATTTAATGAAGATTAGAATAAGTAATTTTAATTTGATCATTTTCAACAACAAATTACAATTATTCTTCTTTATTAGCTTGATCTTAATTTTTTTATTAATGTTCATCTGTTTATTTTTCTATTATTTTATCTTCATCTCCATCAAATTCAGCTAATAAATTCATTACTTCATAAAAGAGATTTCTCCATTCAATAACTGGATAACTTAGATATTTTTCACAAATTGATCTTGCTCCATCAAAATTAGGATATCCAATATATAAATCTAGATATGCACTTAAATAATCATATTATAAAATTGGATCATCTTCATTGAATTTTTAATTTATACTCTAATATATTTTAATGGCATCATTTATTCTTGATTATAATAATAAATAATAACAAAATATGATTTTATCTGTTATTGATAAATCTTATTTTATTACAAGATAATTTAGAAATTCTTTATATTGTTATTTCAATTAAACATTTAATATTCCTTAATCAATACTAGCTAATGTATGTACTCTTTTTACTAATAATGGATAATATTCATAAAATCTTACAGAATTAAGTTAAATTAAAGAAGTCTTTAAATATACAAATTATTCTTTAAGGATTTCTTATATATCTTCTAAAGCAAGATAATCCTTAAGTCCTTCAAGATCATTATGAATAAAACAATATTATAAGATTTCCTCTTTCAATTCTAATTTCTCTCTAAGTATTTCACAACATTTAAAATAAAATGTTCTATCTTTAAAATATTTTTTAATTTAAGATAAATCTACTCCACTATTATTTCTTAAATATTCAAGAATATCATCTTTACTACCTTTTTATATTATATCCATAAGATTTTCTTTATTTAATATTTAAGAACTAGCTACTACAATAAATTAGTATTCCTCAGCAACTGCAATAACTGCTTTTTCAGTAGAAACAACTGCAGGATAAACTGAAAAACTTCCAATATTTGGAAAATAAAATGAATAATGATAAGTACGTGATTAATAAGGTTTAAGACTAACTGTATTTATACTTGAATAATTATTTTGATCAAATGGAAGTGATCCATTAGGTATCTCTAATAATAAAAATACATTTAATTTTTTAGATGAACAATTAGTAATAACAATTTCACATTGATATATTTTTTTAATTTCAAATTCTTAAGGTTATAATTCAATATTTTCTCCATCTTTTTTTATATATCTATTATTATCATCATAAAACTTTTAAATAACTAATATCTATTTATTAATTTATTTTGGTAATTCTTTTAATTATTTCTTTAACAAAATACAAGGTGTTTATGCTTTAATATGTAAATCTTTTTCAATATATTACTATTCTACTTAAACTAAATTTGTATATGGTAATCCTAATAAAGCTGCTGTAATTATTAGATCATGATTATTTCCAAGATTATTATAAATGAATTTCGAAGAAACAAAAGGATTATCAATTACGCCTTGAGATATGGAATGTTCAACTAAATCATGATAAAAATCATTATAAGTAGTTAAATCAGGATTCTATAATGTTTAACGATCTTTATAATGTAATTCACAATATTCACATGTTTATTTAATATTTCTAAATGGTTAAATGCTCATTTCCCTGTATACATCATATTGATTACAATCATCATAATCATTGTAACTATGCCTTTATAAAGTTCTTCTACCACGTTTTACTTCTTTACTTTAATATTAACATTCCTCTTCACAATAATTTTATTCACAATCATAATAGCAATCATCTTCACAACATTCAATAGCATTTCCTCCACCTCCTCCTGCTCCTTAATAATCTTCATCTTCATTCTCACAATCTGATTCTAAACCTTTTTCTTCACCTTCTCCACCTATAATTGTATCAAATGTTTATTTTCTTTCCAATTATTTTATTTCATAATTTTTAATTGTTGAATATAAACAATTTTTTATTCTATTTGAATATAATTTATTTTCTTAAATTTCATTAAAAAATATAAATAATAGAGTCTATTCTAATGCATTCAATTAAGTAAATCTTCCACTAGATACTTGTTGTGAAAGGTATTATACATTTTTTAGTAAAAATTAATCAATAAATGATTTTTCTATTTTGTTTCTTATATAACCTAATATATATATTTCAAAGAAAGCAGGATCTTTAAAATATAAAAATAAATTAAATTCATCTGATTGATAATTATTATATAACTTAAGTTTTTCTTCTAAATTCTTATTATTCCAAGTTGAATATATATTTAATATTGAATGATCACAATTTTAAGAAATATTTTTCATTATTGAACAAGCTTCTTCATATGAATCAATAATTTTATATTGAGTATTTGCACAATCAGTTAATAAATATTCTTAACCTTTTGAAATAATAATTGATTCTCTATAAGGAGAATAGAATTTTCCTATTTCTAATTTTGATTTATGTGTAATATCCTTTTAATAAGGATCTTTAGATTTTAAGCCTATAGTTTTATTTTAAATGTTTTTTTCATTTATTACAATTATTTGAACTTATTGTATATAATCTGGAAAAGTCAATTCATATTAATTAGATTCTTGTTGTTTAACTATTATAATTTAAGCAGATCTTTTTAAAAAATTCATATGATTTGTAACTTCAATTTATTTTTATATTTTGATTCCTTTGTCTCCTGCTATTTATTTTCTTTTTGATGATTTTTTCTTCATTTTTTTTTTCTCATATGGAGCTTCACATTCCATTCTATCACTACATCGATCTTCATCATCTTCTTCACCATATTCTTAAGGTTCCTCATTTTAATTATCTGATTAACATTCTTCTACATTTGTAGTTTCTTATACAAATTCTCTATTCAATAAAACACTAGGCTTTTCAAGAGTGTTTCCTATATAAGCAGGTTTAGTTCTTCTATTTTATACATATGCAATTTCAAATTAAACATATTAATTTGATTTGAATTAATTATCAATTAAATCATTTAAATAAAGATTTTCATTTTTCTTAAATTAATTTTTTTATAAATATTAAGCATATTCAATATTCTAACTATTAGGATGTATAAATTAAGAAGCAATTACCATAACTTAATATTTTTCTTCTGTTTATTATATCTAAAATGAAATAGTCTATAAAAACTAATTCTCTATTGTTTTTAAATGTTAAATTTAAATAGTATTTTTTAAATAATCTGTTTTAAGTATTGTGTAATTCAAATCAGGTGGAACTTATTATTAATTAGAAGATAAACATTTAGAACTTAATTTTATAATACCTTCTAATTGCCCTAATAATATTTTACCTTAATCATTAGTTTTTAATTTTGCTGTAGTTGATTGTGTACTGTACATAGACCAGAATGTAATTTCAAATAATAAATTTTCATATATCTCACCATTTCTTCCTATGACTATTAATTCATATCCATATTCTTAAGAATGTTTTATGTATTATTTGCTAAGTCTTGATTCATATTAATAATTAATATAAAAGTCAAATTATAAATCTAATAATTTATTTTCTGTCATTGACATAATCTATCCAAATACATTAATAGTTGTTTTATCTAAATTTGAAAGATTTCTCATTTAAAATGAATAAGGTTATCCATTTTTAAATTATGCTTCTTCTGTTTAATTATAACTAATTACATTAGATATACTTGTTGATTATACTCTAATTTTTGTATTTTTTAATAATCCAATATCAATTGTTTTATTAGCAACTGTAAGTTCTGGGAAAATAGTAATTGATGTTTCAGTTTCTGATATAAATTATTCTTAATCTAAAAAAAATAAGCAATTTAATTCATATTTTTCAGTTTCAATTGTTATTTCAGATACTTCTGCATAATTTTCATATACAATAATACAATTAATAACTTTGCGATTAATTGAAAATGGTATCATAATTTCATTTCTCTAATTTACTTAATAGAATTTCTTTTCAAGCCATACTCCTGTACCTTCACCTTTACAAAGTTCTTTATTTTCATTATATATTTTTAAAGAATGACCTGCAGATGTAATTGTATTTTCTAAATTCAATCTTCCTTTAACTATAAATGCTTTTGCATATAAACCACTTCCTAAAAACTCTATTACAAATGCACCATATCTAGAATTGGTTATAGTATCAAATGTAAATTCTTTATAAAATATTTCAATAGGTGGTTATTGATATGTAAATTCTATTTCTTCATTTGGAATTATTCCATCTAATGATATATCTATATTTGCATTTTTCTCATTTAAAAGACAATAATTTTCACAATTAATTTAAAATATTTTAATTGTTAATTATTATATATTTTTTAATTTACATTACAAACTCACTTATTCTCTTGAAATAATTAAATAATATATACCCATGTTTAAATGACTTTTTATTAGTATCTAAAATCTCTAAGATTTTTTCATTATTCATTTTCTCAAGTTTATCTTATGGTAGAATCTTTGAGATATGTTCCAATTATTTTCCTTAATATAATTTTATTTCAGCTTCCATCTACTCTAGAATATTGTTTGATATATATTAAGATAGAAAGCTTAAATTTTCATTATTTCTTAAATAAGTTTATAAATATTTCTTAAGAATTTTAAATTAAGTGTTATTACCAACTAAATATTCAATTTTTTTATTTTCATTAACCTATAAATCATCAATCAAAGGATTAAAAATAGATTAATAATTTTTAAGCCATTCAATTATTAATTCTTATTTAATAAGTATATTATTAGAAGTTCCAAATTCAATTAAAGAATTTAATTGTTAGATCTTATTATCTTAAAATTTTGGTGATAATTTAAAGAAAAACTCTGTTGAAGCTTCTTTTAATTTATACAATGCTTATTTATCTTCATTTAACTAAATTGCTTTTCTTTCAAATTTAATTTAATATAAAATCATCACAAAATCTTTATCATCCAATAATTTAGGTTGAAATTCTGATAATTAAATTAATTATGATTCAGATAACTTTGGTAGAAATTCATTTAATTTCTTTGATTATTGCTTTTAGTTTAACAAAAATTAAAATAATTTAATAACATCCATATTTCTAAAATTATACTAAATAATTACTAATCTATATTCTCAGCTTTTTTTAAATAGGTCTCTATAAGTTAAACACTATTTTATTTTAAAATTCTATCAATATCTAAAAGATGGTAGTAATAAGGTTGTAACCAACTTAAATAAATAGATGAATATGTATAAACTCTTTCTAAATAAGTATTCAAACTAATTAAACATTGTTCAAATTATGATGGATATTATTTTTCATATCCTAATTCTTCTTCTTATTCTTATTATTCAATAATTTAATTTGATTCTTGATCCTGATCATTATCATCTATATTTTATTAAGGTTCTTCAATTTATAATTCTTATTGAATATCTTATTCTTATTATACAACTTCTTATTCTTATTATAAAACCTCTTATTCTTATTAAACAACCTCTTATTCTTATTATACAATCTCTTATTCAATATATGATGGTTTTATATTTTCTATATCATTTTAAGCATCTATATTCTCTAATTATTGGCTCTCTTAATTTTAATTTACAATTTCTACATTTTCTTCAATTTGTTCGTTCTAATCTATTGTTTCTTAAACTTATTCTTACACTTATTCTATTTCATATTCTTCCTCTCTAAATTTTATATAAATAATAACCTTGATACATCACTTAAATAATAAATTTGAGGATCTACATCATTATTATATTCAATCTTAAATACATATTCTCTTAATAATCCTAACACTTTATTTCTCTTAATGACATCATTGGAATAATAATCTAATTATGCAAAAAGTTTTCTTTTTTTTATTTTTTCTGAAAGTTCTGTATCTCTGGAAATAAATTCTTTTAATTATTCTTTTTCTTCATTTGATAAATTAGCTCCTTTTTCATGAAAGAGTTTTAGGAAATAAAAATAATAATATTCATCAGATCCTTTGACTAAATGTTTAAAAGCTTCTTCTTATGGTTTTAATAATAAATTTTCTAATATGGAAATATCTTGCATTATAAAATTTTATTATTAAAATCTAATTGATATAAGTGTTTTATAAATCACATAATATTAATAATTTTGATAAATACTGTTAATAAAAATATACATCAAACACTTGATATAAAAAAGTTATATCAAAACATTTCAACATAATCATAATTGTAGTATATAATATGATATAAAATTAAAACTATATAATATTTTAGTCTTATAATAAATTAATATTATACAATTTTATAATGATATATATCAAGGACTCTGTTAACTTTAACTTCTTTATAATTTCTACTTCTCTTTATAATAAAGGATATCATTTTTCACAATTTCTACTAAACTTAATTTTCTAGCTTATCCTCCAAGTGTAGCTTCCCAAGTAGCTCTAGCACCTATCTTTTTGGCAATAATTATATTATTATATTGTGAATGACTTGGAAATGCTTCACCAATTTTGACTAATTCATTTCTAATAGGTGCACATTAATCATTTGGAATTCTATCTAATTCAGTTTCAAGTTATTTATAAATTTCAGGCCATAAAAATTCACATGTCTAATAGTTATTTAGTAATTATTACTTCAAAATTAGCTTCTCTAAGAAGTCTCAACATTAATGGACAAGCTCTTCCCATTACAAACCACTTAAATCTTTTTCTCAAAATAAAATGTAAATGATCATAAAACAAGTAATCAGTCATTAAATTATATTTGTAAACCATTTCAAATGCTTTTGCTATAGCTTATGGAGACATTTTAGTTAAATGAACTGGTATTACGAGACTCAATTCTTTTTTAAATTCATCAGATGATCTTTCTTACTTTTCCATAAATAATCTAACACATTCACCAAACAATCTGGCTGGAATATTAGGTAAAAGTCTTATAAATATAATTTATATCTAACTTAATCATTCTTTCTTCAAACTTTCCCCAAACTTCTGGTGTTTCAATACCATAATTACTATAAATATTGAGTAATTGTATAAATTAAGCTTTGGTTAAATGATAATGTTCTATAAATGCTTTGTCTAAAGCAGCTTTAACCCAAGGATGTTCAGCAAGATTAAATTCTAATATTGAGTATAGTCATACATCCTTTATTGAATTTATGCAATCTTTCTAGACCATTCAAAATTTCATTAATTCTAAGATTATCTAATTATTCAAAATATAAAAGGATTTCATTTCCACTCATAACTTCTGTATTAAGATAATCATTTTATGGAGTGGCTTTATTAAATTGTCTTTATGGTCGATATACATATCTTAATATAATCTTGTTTTTGAATACCTTTATTTAAGTGGTATATTAATGGGGAATGTCAAATCATCATTCTTGAAATCATATTTTTTTTTCATCTAATAAAATTTCTAAAATTGTAATGGTTTAGTAGCATAATATCGATGTCTGCTATTTGTTTTGTTACGTATTGATACACTATAATATAAAATAAGTATAATACTGTTTAAATCCATATTATATTTGATTTACCCACAATTATGAATAACTTTTGAAGAGTGTTTACATAAATATAAATTTTTGTAATTTATTTATATATATATATATAATTTTCTTATTGTTCAAGATGTTCCATATTCTGCACTTACAGCCTAAATTTATAGGAAGATTATTACATCTTTTAATCCTGCAGTTGCACTCTTTGGTCCAACAAAATGAATAACTACATAAAATATTCCCACTAACCATAAAGTCAACCCCCAAATCCATCCAGCTCTATATTCTATTTAATAATATTACACTTATTATGATGATGATTCTCCTGTTGGTTAATATGATACAACTGATCCTAAGCTATTTAATATGATATTAAATAATATACAATATGTAAAATATTCCTCTTCCAAAACAAGTCATCATGAATTGAAATTAATCTGCTATGAAATCTCTCTTAAATTCAATTGCCAATAAGAGACCACAAAATATCCTGTATTAATTATTAATATGATTTACAATGAATAAATTGGTGTGAATATACTCCATATTTCATAGAAATGGAAATGAGAAAACATTTAAAATGTAACTAATTAGTATATTCCCATAGCTCCAATTACTACACTAATTTAGTATTTGAATAATATACGCAGCTACAATATTGACCCATCTCAATATCAAAATCCATGTTTTTGTTTCCATTGTTAATTAATTAATGTGATATAATTTACGTATAAAAAATTCATGAATATTTGGATTGCCTTATCAATAAATCTGATTATTGGAACAGATGCAACTTTAAATTTTTTGAATCCAGTCTCAAATATAAATTACATAATGTCAGGAATAAGATGTACTTTAGCTATATTAAGCATACTCTTTTAATTTGCAATCTACAAAAAGATGATGTTTTAATAATTTACTATGTTACTACAAATCCTATTTTAGATACAACTTGCTTCTGAAATCAGATTAACTTTTACATCTTTTAATTCATTCAATCTTTACAAATACATTTTATTATTGTATTACGAACATTCAAATAAACAACTGAAGTATCTTTAATTTGCTACTACTCTTTAATGTATGATTGAAATACAATTCCTAAATACATAAATTCATGAATACACAATCACAACATTAATTTTTGTTATTATTATTCTTATTAAGACATCACAAAATTCTTAATAACTATCTCATAAACATTCATCTTCTAATGATGTATTTCATTCATATTCTACTGTCCCTGCAGAAATAGCATCTTCAAATAGAAAAATAGATTTAATCACAAGAGATGAATTAATCTATATTTTAAATCATAGTAAATAAGGAATCATTTATTTTGGATAAAATCTTGAAATATAATATATAAATGAGAAAACTTAGAAGTTATTTTCAACTAAATCATATGATATAGCCATGATTCAATTATAAAAAATTATTATACAGTAAATTATTTTTATAATTATAGAGCTATTGAATAAGATTAAAATCTCAATAGTTAACATAAAGAAATCAAATTTAGAGCTTCATAAAAACATTTATTATAAAAAGCTGATTGCAAAATGATAGAGAGTTTAATAGCGTCTGCTGAATAAAATCTTAAAAGATTTTAATCAATGAGTGAAAAGTTACTGGACTCTTAATTTCTAACCAAAAACTAAAAGAAGAATCAATTCACAATTCCTGAATTTAGACAATTACTCTTATCCCTATTTGCTGATTGTTAAATGAATAATCTGTATTCATTATATATTATTATAGTTTAGATCAAAGAACTTTCGTTAAAGCTAACAAATTAAAAGTCAATTTTACAACTAATAATGGAGAAAAAACTATTGAATTGTAATTTTGTAAAATTGCTAATCTCTTGAATTAAGGAGGCTATTTACTATTTATCTATGATATTACAGAAAACGAAAGATTATAATAATATATTCAAAAGTAAAAGTTTTAAACATTACATTTTAATTCTTTTTCTCATGAATTAAGAACACCCCTTAATTGTTCATTAACCTTACTTTAAGCATTAAAAACTTAATCAATTTCTACTTAACTTATATAAAACTATTTAAATCCAGCTATTGTTTCAAATAAATTATTAATGCATTAAATTAATGATATTTTAGATTATGCTTCTTTTGGTTTAGGAACATTTCAATTAAATATTAGAGATTTTCTTATTAAGGACATATTTAAATAATTAGAAGAGTATTATTTAGAAATTTGTTCTAAAAAAGGAATAAAGTTAATCTTTTCTATTTTTGACTCTCTTGAAAATTATATGATTTATAATGATCCTGAAAGAATATTGTAATTATTAGTTAATTTAATTAATAATTCACTTAAATTTACAAGAGAAAATGATGTAATTTGTGTTACTACTAAAAGTAAATAGAAATCATCTGGAATAATTAAAGATAAATTTATTAAATTTATAGTTCATGATACAGGTAGAGGAATAGCAAAGACAGAATTAGATGCTATAAATAATATAATTCATACATCTATTGATGATGATATATATCATTAATTAAAGAATTTTACTACAAAATATGTTGGATTAGGATTTACAATTGGTAGTAGAATGAGTAATGAATTAGCATATTCTAAAAAATCATATTTCAAAATTAGAAGCAAAGAAGGTTTGTTTACAAAAGTAAGTTTCAGAATTAGTAATTAAATAAATTTATTTGGTATAAGACCAAAAGATTCATCAATTAAATTAGATCAAATCATATCTTAAAATCAAATCGATATTGAAAATCCTTTAGAAGAATAACATTAGATTCCTTTATGGACTTAAACATTTTTCTCAAATAAATTAATATAAAGTGATATAGTTCCTTAGATATTAATTTGTGATGATGTAGCTTTTAATCTTATTTCCTTGAATTTATTAATTAAGAATCTTGGATTTGAAAGTGACATTGTTTATGATGGTTATCAAGCCATAAATTAAATTAAAAAAAGAATACTTTAATAATAGGCATAATATAAAATAATATTTATGGATATTGAAATGCCAGGTTTAAATGGATATCAAACATCAACTTAATTATTATAAATTGATGATAAATTAAATATAATTATGTGTTCAGCATATGATACAGAAGATAATTTAAGTAAAGCATTAGAAAGTGGAATGAAAGATTATATTATAAAACCAGTTAGAATAGAGTAATTAAAAGTTTTGATTAAGAAATATATTAAATGATATCATTTAAATTTACATTTTCTATCATCTTAACTTAATCCTAATACTTCTATATCTTCATTTTCATCTATAGAATTTGTGTCATCTATTTATAATCCATTCAAGTTATAAGAGAATTTAGGACTATAGGCACATTCAGATTCTTATTATTCAGTATTTGAATCTCTTAATTTATAGTGTTAATTAAATGTATTCTATGAAAATTCTCTAAATATATATTACAAATAATTACTTGGATAATTTTTGATAAAGAATAAATGCATATTCACCATAATCTAATTTATATTTATCACAAACTACTTCTAAAAATTTATCTATATTATATTTAAAACTCTAAGCTTTAAGTAATTCATATACAACTTCCAAACTCCCTAAACTCATATAAATATTAAATAATATACCTATTTTATCTTTTAATTTTGTTATAAGATGTTAAATTGCTTCTGGTTTAACTTCTTAATTTTATAATTACATAATCAAAATTGATCTTAATTCCTCTCTGGAAATATTTGCAATTTTACCATAATAAATAATATTTTGAATATGTATTCCATTAACATAGATTTTTTCAATTTCTAATGAACAATGAGCAATAAATGATTATTATTATTTATGTTATGTTACTAATGATTAATATTTATGTTGAGTATTATTTTAATATTGTTGATTTATATTAAGTAATAGAGGTAATTATGAATAATCAATTTAAGCAGGTAATTATATAATTAAGTTTTCAATTTAATCAGAAATCATCATTAATAGTTGTTATAAATTAGGTTAACAATCTTTTAATAAATCTTTACAAATTTAAGTATTTTCTGTATTTATTGTAGGATTAATGAAAATACTATCAAAAGGTAAACGTTTTTTAAATTTAAAAATATCACAATTAATGATTTCTACTTTAGGATTTGGAAAATCTTAATTTAAATTATATTGATCACAATTTTTTCTAGTTTTCTAACATGACTCAGTACATTTATCAATTGCAATAACAAAATCTAAATATTTAGCAAACTTATATTAATTTTATATCATACTTAAACTGTGTTTCCTCCCTCTCCACATCCAATTTCAGCTAATGAATTAATTTAATCTTTAATTCTAGAGGCAATATATTTGGATATTTGATCTAATATTCTTTGATTACTACATATTTCCTCGTTGAAACCTATAGATTTAGACACATCTATTTAGGTTGATGTGATTTTAGCAAATATAGTGTCTCCACTTTAATTATTTTTTAGTTAGAACAACTAATTTAATGGATAATTGTTTTCAAAAATAGGGACTACAAAACTACTTACAAAAGGTGATATATCACTATTCTTTCTTTATGTTTCTGAATTTGTTGAATTTAATTAATTAAATTAAGATGTACCATTATGATTGCTGGCATCAAGAGCAGATTTATATAATGAGTTTCTATGTTATTTATTAATAGATATTTTGCTCTATTCTATATTAACATTTTTAGAATTCTTTTTCTTAATCCATCCACAGAAATAACTAACATCATCATAACCATCATCATTTTTTTAAGTATTCTTTTTTTTACTACTCATTTATTGATAATTATTTTAATGCATATAATTCATTTTTTTTATTTTTTATCTCTAGATCTATTTTTTCTTCTTTTTTAAGATGAACCTGATGAATCACTATCACTATCACTACTACTTGATTCTTCACTACTACTCTCAGAAGATGAACTTTTTTATTTTTTTACATTAATAGTTGTTCCCTCTTTTTTTAGTTATACTTATTCATCACTACTTGAATCTGAAGATACTTCCAATGGCACTTTCTTTTTTGTACTTCTCTTCCAATCTCCATCAAATGCATCAGGAACTTCAGGTGGCTTTTCACTATTTAATTCATATTGTAATTATTTCTCTCTTTAATAATAGTCAATAATATACTTACTTAAATTACATTGTTCTTGATGGTCTATATAAATACACATTTTCATTTTTGCATTCATAAGTCAAATGACCATATTTTAAACATCTTTAACATCTTACTGCAGCTGCATCTTCATTGTTAGCCTTTTTCTTATTCTTCATAGCTTACTACATATATTTGTTGAAAAACGATTGAGATTCAACAAAGTTGCTCTTGTACATTTTTCGAATATATAATATATTTAAATTTTCTAAATATTATCACTTTTTAAATAAGAACCACTTATTTTGTTATAAATCATAAAACATGATTTTCTAACCAATAATCCTTTATAATTAGTAAACATAAACTCTTTATCAATACTAAAGATAATTTATTAATAAATTTTGTTTAACTGTTAAATGAAAACCTTTGATAATGCAATTAAACCCACTTAAAAACCAGTTTGCTACTAAGTCTAAGGATAACTCAATAAATATAAATCTACAACAAAAGAAAATAATTCGATTATCTAATGTGAAGAATTATTCCAAACAATTTAAACAGACACAAATATAATAAGTGAAGTTCCAGATGCCAAAATTATATCATAATCAAATATGCCTAATTCAATTAAGATGACATTAAAATCACATGAAATTTAAGAATTACCCATAGTTTAAGAAAATGAGACACATTCTCAATCCATCTTCAAATACTTATAAAAAGATGAATAATCCTAAAAATTATCTACCAACACTAATAGTTAACATAGCAATACATCAAAATAAACCTAAGAAATATTTAATAATTAATGTAATAGAAATCAAAGTCATAAATCAAATCAACCTAGTCAAAATTAATCTTAACAAAATAAAAAAAAAGATGTATCTCCCCAAAGAAGCACATCTCCTTATAGGTAATTTCTATAAAGACCATAATAAAATTAAGTTAGTACTTAATAAAGAACTAAATCTCCTTTTATTAAGAATACAGGAACTTAAAAATTAACACCAAGAACAAATCAAAGAACTACACCTTCTGCCTCCCCATTCAGATAAGCCAAAGAAAATAATATATCAACCATTAATTAAAGAAACTTAAGAACTGATAAATCATAAAATAAATTAATTTAAGTTAAGATTAAGGAGACTCATAATTAAAATTAATCCCATGTTATAGTTGATCTAAGCAAATGTCCAACTTAAAGAGTTCTTATGAAATAAGGTATTTTTATATTGAAATTATTTAGATTCAAATAGACCCAAAATGAAGGTTGAATTAAGTCTAAAGAGTTTAATTAAAAATGGAATATGAATTTGATATTACAATTATATAACTTAATATATAATTTATTAAATCTCATGCTCAATCCAGAAGCCAATCCACTTTATAGATAAGTTTTATATGATGGATAGAAGAAAACTAATATTAGAACTCTTTAAAGTAATTATATTTATAATTATACTTTTTTAGATCATAAGAATCAAATAGCTCACACTGAACAATATTAATGGTATGATAAACAGGATTGCTTTAAAAATACTGATAAAATTACTACAATCAATAATCTATCAACAATTTCAAATGTTTCATATTAAAGATATAAGAAACCAGAGGTATTTTATTTTATGATATAATTAAGGATAATTAAATCTTTACTCCATTAGAACTGAGTAAATAGACATCTATACCAATGAAATATCAATAGAGATATTAAAGTTAGCGTGCCTTGTTTCCTATGACATCTCCAAGAGTTACAGAAAGTTCAGCTAAAATTATAGGCAAATTCATTTTAAATGAAGGAAGTGGGCATTATAATTTACCTCCATTATAACCACCTTCTGAAACATATAGAAATAGATCATAAGTATTTTTTGGATGACTTTGTAATATTTCAATTATAAAAACAAAATACATGAATATAATCTAAAAATCGAAATCATTAACCATTCTATTAATACTTAATTTAAATAAATTGACCTGTTGTAGTTATGAACACTTTTACGATAATAGTAAATGAGTAAAAATGTTGTTTTTTCGTATTAGACAAATATCTATATTATCGATGTTTTTGTGAAAGAGCATGAGGCTATTAAGTACTTTCATTTTAATTATATTCTTGGAATCAAACTGAATTTATTATATCTATATCTCATATAGATGTAATTCAAATACTATGATTATTATTAATACTAATACAAATATTAGAAATTAGTCAAGAGATTATATGAAATATTGTTGAAAAAAAGAATTGATATAATATATTATATAGGAATAAACTTATTTTATGATTTCTTATAACATTATATTTATGTAAAGATGAAATTCACATCAGAAAATTGTTATTAAAATGAAAAGAATATACTTTATTATTAAATGATGTAATGAAAGTAGTATTTTTTAAAATGGAGAGAGAAATAAAAGTTTAAATAGTTAATATGATTTGATATTTATATTGGAATTTTTGTAAATTGAATACTAATTAAAATAATGAATAAGCCTCGTTAATTTAGAATATCTAATGAACAATTATAACCAATTAGTCCACATTTATTTTGTACTATTTGTAGAGATGTATTTTATAAACCATTAAGAGTATCTTGTGGGTATATCATTTGAAATTGTTAAAATAGGCATACTTTTTGTGGATCTTGTATTTTGAATTGGTTATAGTATAAGAGAACTTGTCCAGAATGTAGATATTAAATCAATAGAAATTTTTTATAAGAGAAAGATTTATTTGCTTAATCTATGATTTAAGAAGTCTAAATAGAATGTTTAAGATGTGAAAATTGGAGAGGAGATTTGAAAAATTTCAAGAATCATGTATCAAATTAATGTTAATTTGTTACTAAATTTATTGATTTTCAGGAAGAAGTTATTGAAATAGAAGATGATAAATCATAATAATCTCATTCAATTAATATTGAGTTGGAATCATTGTAATAATATTCCCAAAACAAAATTTAACAGGATAATGATTTGGAAGATTAAATAATAATAACCAATAAAGTTAACGATATAATTTATTAAATTTCATATCAAATTTGATAGAATAAAATAAAAATTATTATAAATATTTAAATGTGTCATATTTGATATGAAGTATTTTTAGAATTATTGCAACACATTTCTATACAATTTGAAAATGATAGATTGTGTGATTCTTATGATCTAATAGATGAGGTAGATCTACAATAATAAATATATATATATATATACTATATAGTTTATTGACTTTTTTTATCTTTTGAACCTTTAACATTAGTTTATTCTTCTTATCGATATTTTTCAAAAGTAGTAATATTTCTAAATAAATTATCCAATTAAACATATATTAAATATGCTAAAGGGAATAAAAAGAGTAAACATAAAATTAAAATAGATGATTGAACACATTTCTTAGAAATATCAAGTGCCTCTAAATTAGTTACATTATTAAACCATGGATAATGAGTATTATGTATTGGATTTGGATAATCATTTATCAAAAATATTGCATTCAATATAATTAGATGAATTAAATTAACAAATATTGTCAATATAAAACAAATAAAATATGGATAATTTTTAGCTCCTATCTTAATTAAATATATAAATATTTACACAATTATGTAACCAAGGACAATGATGATCATAAACTATTACACATCTTGAACAAAATTCACAATGTCTAGATCTTAATGGTTTATGTATTTAACATTCTGGACATAATTCCCAAGGTTCATATTAAGTCAAAAGTAAAAATAGTTTTCTTGAATCATCATTTCTTTCAACATATCCTGGACTAATAAACATAGTTAAAAAATAAAAAATGAGTCCTATCAAAAATGAAGCTATTGATAAATATTATAACCAAGCATCAGTATTAAAAAATGGATATACAAAAATTATGGAACCAATCATGCAATAGAAATATATTATAAAAAATGAACAAATCTAATTCCAACTAATTGACGCTGGTTTATAACTATTAAGAGTGAACTTAGCATTTACCTTGTTCGAATATTTAGAAATTCTAATAGACAATTATTTGTTTCTAAGATTTTATAGATTATTTCGTATTCATTCTCTAATGCTGTTTAGGCTGGAGTTTAATTTCTTTTATCTCTAATATTTTTTAAACTTCCCTTATAAAGTAATTTCTTAGCTATTCTTTAGTTTCCTGTCATTGCAGCTAAATGTAAAGGTGTCATCCCTTCAGTATCTTATTGATTTATAATTTTCCTTCCTTCTTTAGTTTTTTGTAACCAACTTAATAAAAATTATACAGCAAATTCACTACCATAATAAGTAGCCCAATGTAATGGTGTACCACCTTTCTCATCTTATTCTGTATAAGACAATCCTTATATATATAGCCAAACCATAGCAGAAACTTAATCTCCTTAAGCTGCAATAGAAAGTGCATTTTATCCCTATTCATTTTTTATTTTTAAATCACATTAATATTTTTTTAGAATTTCTAATGTTTCTAATGAACCAACATATGCAGCAAAATGAACTGCTGTGAATGAATCTTTATTTTTTTAATTTATCCATATATTGAATTCCTCAATTGTAGAATTATCTTTTTCATACTTTAAAATTCTTTCAACAGCAGTTGGTAAGTTTTTAAAACATGAAATATGAAGAATAGTCTATTATTTTTAATCATAAATTTCTCTCAGTTTTGGTTTAGGTGTAATTGTAATAAAATGATCTAAAATAGCCATAATTTCTTAGACTTCTTATTCTTGAACAGATTTTAAAAGCTAATTGTATTTCTATTATAGACTCATAAGTGTCAATGAATCATATAAATCTTAAAGAGATGGCTACAATATATTGTATTAAATACATGTTTATCAATTTATTAATGCTAACTAATCTCAACTATAGATTTTTTCAATTAACTTAAACCACCTTCATAAAACGATGATTTTCTTAGTCCTTAATCTTTATCCTAACTTTTCTTCCTATCTAAAAGAGGTTGTCTCTTTATGGATATCGAACTATCTTGAAATTCAATTTCATTTTTCTTCATGGAATTATATATTATTTTATTTAAAAATAATTTAATTTAATACATTTTGTATAATGGTATGTCATTAATACTATAAATGATATAATGGAACATATTATACATTTAATTCATTTTCTATTCTAACGGTACTTATCTTTTTGTAATCTAGTAGGTATCTATTCTATTAAAACTGTCTGAAAGTCTTAAAATAAATTTTGATATTTTTATAACAATAAGCAGATTAATTCTTTTTAATACAAATTTACAATATTCTCACATTTTTTTCGTGTTATAATCAAAATAATAATTAATATTACATAATTGAAATGAAACTTATCTGAATATTCTTGATTAAAAAGAAATTTAAATGAGATAAATATTTATTTCAACGAAAACTAATGATTTGTATTACTAATTAATTTATTCAGTAAAAAAAGAAGTTGCTTTATTTTCTTTATGTTAAGGTTTCCATAAACTATTAGAATATTTTGATACTTTTAGATTATGATAATTATCAGGAAATTCTTTATACTGATATACTTTCCTTTAAATATGTGTATCGAAATCTTGAAAAATAGAGATTAAATTAATACAAATATATATGTAGAAAAACTATTTAATTAATATAGAATTGTAAATATCAATTATAATTATAAACTATATAAGATAATTATATACATATTAATATAATTATTTTTATAAAATATTAATTTCTACTTCATACTAAATTATTAATTTATATGAGTATTGATGATATAACCACTAAATTCTATTAAATGCTTAATTTATTATTTAACATTTTATGGTTTAACAGTAATTTTTTATGGATATGTATATTTGACATCTAAAATTATATATTAATGTTAGTTTAGTAACATAGTATCATCAATTATATATTTGATTGTGTGATTACTTATTTTATATTTAACATGTCTCCTATAATAACTTAATCAATACATAAATTTTCATATTTAAGGTTATCAATTTATACATATTTATTAATTTATTTTCATACATGAATACTCAAAATTCATTTGATACTTAATTCTATGAAAGTAACTTACAAGAACCAAATAGCTCAATTAGCAATAAGAAACAAAGAAATAGTTCAAGAATTAAATCTCCTGAATAACAATTAGAATAAAATGATAAACTTAAGTCTTAATCCCTATAGTTTTAGAATACTAATAAGAAAAGGTCATCTAAAAAAAAATAAGGCAAAGTTGTTTCTTTAATAAACACAACAAAAAAATCATTTTATCCAACTTAAAATAAAAATCCTAAATAATCAGTTCAATCAATAACTACAACAAACCGTAAACATAATCATAAGAAGAATGATATAAATTTAAGTGAAACACTATTTAAAAAATAGAATTCTAAGATAGAGAATATACAAGACAATATAATTAAATTATAAATAAAACAATAAAATTTATAAAAGGATTAGAATTAATAAAACCCTCTTAAATATGAGAATTTTAAAGAATTCAAAAATCAGACTAATTAAAAGTCAAATGATTTATATTTGACTTTAAAAAAGACCTAAAATTCGATATGTGCAAAAAATTATGAAATTCAGATATTAGAAGAATAAAAAAAAAAGTAATTATATGATTTGAATTAGAATAGAGAATCAATTTAAATTAGAACAGTTGAAATAAAAGATTCAATTAAAAAATAAAATGATCGATTAAAAAAGTAAATCACCAAAAAAAACAAAAAAGAAAATGATAAAACAAAAGCAAAAATCAAAATAAAAAGGAAATCCAAATGATATAAATAGTCTAGCCAATCAAAGTAAATAAGAATTTTTTCAATAAAGTTCTTTGAAATCTGGAGATCTATAAAATGATTCAAACAAAAAAAGATCATCATCATCATCAGCAAGATAAAATTAAAAAAAGTAAATAAAAAATAATTAATAATTGAATAATAATAGTGAATAGGCTTTAGATAATGAAATTAATATAATATTTAAGAAGTATCCTCCTACTATTTATTTATAAAAAATGATAAAGAAATTGATTTTATTATTTTAAGATTCATAAAGTATAAGTGCAACCTTATCTGATTTTAATTTCAAAATATTAATATATTAAGGTATGTAAAAAGCAGTAATTAAAATATAGAAAGCTTGGAAATAATATTGTTTAAGAAAAAAATAAAGAAATCATAAAATTAATTAATTAGAAATTAAGAGATTAATATAAAAACATTATAAATCTTTATTTAATGAATAAATATAAAATAAATCACATTCTTCCCAAATTAATAAAGTATTAAAATAAAAAGAAAAAATATCAAATTAAATTGTTTCAAATAATTAATATATTAATTAGGAACATTAAATTTAAAATATTGTTAAAAATAAAAATTAACCTAATTCTTAAATTATTGAAGAATAAAAAGTTATAAATAAAATACCTTTAGTTGTAGAAAATCAAACTGATTTTTAACTTTGTCAAAGTAATCAACTCAGTTATTCATAAAGCATTTAAAATCCATCAAATTTAGATTAAGCTTAAATGGTAGATGAAATTTAAAATCAATTAAATGGATGGAATTTTCATTTAGATACTTATGATAATGATTAAAAAAAGACTTTAGCTATGGGGAAATTAAAAAAATAAATGAAACATGCTATTATTTCTATTATATAGAGCTAATTATCTAAATTCAAACTTAATTCTAATTAATCTGATCATTCATTTGATATTAAATTGTTGTAATCTTAAGAAGCAAGTACAGAAAAGAATTTTAATGAAGCAAGAAAGAAAGTTAAAGCACTTTAAGATTAAAGTGAAGTTAGATTAATTTAATCATCTAAAGATTAGATAACAGAGATAAGTAAATCATCTTTATTAGTGTTATAATCTCAATTAATGAAAAAAGAATCAGAATTATTAAGTATGAGAGAAGAAGCAATTTAATTAAGATATTTAACAGAAATTGAAAAAATTGAAAATGATGAAAATAAAAAAATTGAATTAAATAAATGGTTAAAAAAGGAATTAGAAGATCTTTAAATTACAAGATAATATATTGAATTAAGTAAGAAAAAAGAAGCTAGTGCAATGAAAAAGATTTAAAGAGATTTAATGATTGCATCAAGTTTTGATGAAAATAATTCAAAACTTATAAGTCTTAAATAAAAAGTAGAAGAAAGATTAAGTAATCTTAAAAAATCAAAACAAAGCCAATCTGAAGTTAAAATTTTAAATAATATTTATTTACAATCTGAAAATGAATTAGAAAAACTTGAAGAAACTTAATCTGAAGATTTTGATTAAGAAAATTAAATTGAACAAAGATAATTTCTTAAAGATGATATTATTTAACCTAATGAAGAGATGAATATAAAAGATAAATTGGATTTAATAGCAAATGATTTAATCAGTGACATTTTAGATAATCTATCAGAAGGTAATAATAATAATAATATTTTTAGAATTATTAAATAAATATACCTAATTTGCATTATTAATATAATAACTTACACCTACAATAACATAAATTCCAACTTCAATTATTGAAATTAGATATTATCTTCACAATTTATTTGATTATATCTTACCTCATTATGGAGAAGAGATTGTTTAAAAAATTAACATTCCATATGGTTATTCACCATAAAAAAGATTAGAACTTTTCTATGGAAATTACTCTTAATAAACTATAGATTAAAATTATGTAAATTTTGTTATGTTAGATTAATATTTCTTTGAATATGAATTTCATCGTTTATAAGAAAATGATTTTTAGAATTTGAATCATGTTTCTAAAGCCTTAAAAGAACTTGAACATATTCACAATAGAGCTATATTTGATGCTTGCAATGAAGTTTTGAATACATTTAGACCTTATTATTATAGTATTTTTATAAATTCTATAATAATAGATAATGGAGAACCTTATCCTTGGGAAGCTAGAATTCCTCATTAAACTATTAAATGTGATGATTTCTGTGAAATTTTGAATTAAATGGAATCTAAAATACTTTAACTTGCAAATTGTTTATGTGGGTTCTTGCCAATTGAAGAAGAATATTATGTTCCAAGAGAGAAACAAATTATTTTAGAAGCGAAAAGTTAGGAAATGATGATATAACATATGAATATTCAATAGAACCCAGACTTATATGATACAGATCTTCAATATTACTTTGATCCTATTATATAAATAAGGGAATAAAGGGTGAATAAAATGTTGATTGCAGATGTAATTAATCAATCATATAAGACAGATGTAAGATAATGAGTATAGATGGAATTTAGCATCAGATGATAAGTTGGAGCTCTTGATGGAAATAGGAGACATGGTATTTGAATAGTGTATTGAAGAATTTATATAAGATGCAATCTTATTATGATTGTTTTTAGTAATTAAATCTTATCAAATATTTTTGTTAAAATTTAAAACATATATAATAACTTCTTTCTATTACAAATTTAGATTTATAGGATAATAGTAATTTGAGTAAACTTGAAATTATTTAGATAGATAAATAAATATATATATTAATTTTATTAACTGTCATGAACCAACTTCAAATTGAAGAACTTCAACGTAAGTTATAAAAATTGTAACTTGAACGAATGAATGAAGATTCATCAGATGAAGAGCCAACATTTTAGTCTGTTTAAGGAAAACCTAATGATAAATAACTTTTCTAAAACCTCTCAATAGATAGTTTTGAAGTGTACACAACATTAGGTACAGGCACTTTTGGACGTGTTAAACAAGTTCGTATAAAACGTGATCCAAGTCGTTAAGTTTATGCATTAAAAATAATGAAGAAACATGATATCATTAAATTAAAATAAGTGGATCATATAAAATCAGAGAAGAATATTTTGAATGAAATCTAACATCCATTTTTAGTATAGTTAAAAGGTTCATTTTAAGATGCTAAATGCATTTATATGTTATTTGAATTTGTATCAGGAGGTGAATTATTTTCTCGTTTAAGAAAAGATGGCAGATTTAGTTAAGATATTACATTATTTTATGTATCAGAGATATTGTTGGCAATTCAGCATTTACATAGAAAGGATATTGTTTATAGGGATTTAAAACCAGAAAATTTATTAATTGATAGAGAAGGACATATAAAAATAGCAGATTTTGGATTTGCAAAGAAGATTAAAAACAATCATACTTAAACATTGTGTGGTACACCTGAATATTTGGCTCCTGAATTAATTTAAGGTGCAAAAACAGGATATGGAAAATCTATAGATTGGTGGGCATTAGGAGTATTAATATTTGAAATGTTAGCAGGGTATATAATTAAATATAATAAATTATTTAGACATCCTCCTTTTTATGATATTGAGCCTACAAATATATATAAGAAGATTTTAAATGGAGTTATAGAATTTCCTAAATTTTTACATGTAAGAGCCAAAGATGTTATAAGAAAATTATTAAATTCAGATGTTAATAAAAGATTGGGTGTTGAAGATGTAATTTGATTTTGTTAAATTAGGAAGGTGCAGCTTTAATGAATCATAAATTCTTTAGAGGTGTTCCATGGTAAAAAGTATATGAAAAGAAAATCCAACCTCCATGGATTCCTTTTTTAAGAAATGAAACAGATTCACAATGGTTTGATAAGTATCCAGAAGAAAGGGATGATATTCAACCAATAGATGATGAAAAATAACATATGTTTGATGATTTTTGATTAGTTATTAATAAATGAATTAAGAAGAATCAATAGTTAGTCTCTATAAACGATTTTTAAAGTATTAATAAGTTCACCCATAAGAAATATCAGAAAATGTTATTGAAAAGGTCGAATCTTTATATTAGGATCTTGCATTTGACAAAGATTTGAGCAGATTAAAGGTAAGTAGAGAAACTAAAGAAAAAATATTTAGACAGACAATTCTTATATACATGTTTCAACCAAAAAAGACAGGTTAAATTGATATCAAAATGAAGGATGAATCATTTTGGAAAACAAGATAATTAACTATAGATATAGATCTATGCGAATTGATAATTTTGTCTGAAAAAGAAATCATTCTCAATTTACGTTTCTTTGAAATCTAAAATCCAATTTAAGATAACAAGAGATACAAATTTTTACTTTTGCATAAATCTCTCTCATAAAACTTTTGGTTTGCTGATGATGATAAAAATTATGTTAATTAATGGTTTAATGATATAAAATAATGTGTTTTTTAAGGCAGAAGGGGAAGACGATATGAGACTATGACTGTTGAACCTATGGTAAAAGATATCAATATAGAACTGTTGAAATAAATGGATAGAGAAAGACCAAGTATAAACTAAAATTTGTTTTATTCTTAAGAATTGAATCAATAAAAACATTATTCAATCAACTAATTAGATAATCAATAAACTTTTTATTAAACTGAATAAAATAGTTAAAAATAGATTGATTAAGAAAGAATAATATTTTTACAATAATCTCTTGGTGAATCAGCAATATTAAATTAAAATTAAACAAATCGTAAAGATAATTAAATAGAATAACCAGAATTAATATAAATATTTAAAGATCTGTAATATAAATTAAGTTATGATTATTTAATAGATGAATCTGATTTCAATTTATATTTATTTGAAGATACTATAAGAATTATGCAGAATAAAAATGATTTATATAATTTCAGAATATATCTTCCTATTACTGATGCTACTTCCAATAGTTTAATATTAGCATTATATGATATAAAAACTCAAACAAAATGGAATAAATAAATAAAAAATATTGAATAATTGGAAAATATAGGTTTAACAACAGTAAAAATAAAGGAAACAAGAGAACCATTTGGTTATTTTTATTAACCTAGAACATTTAATTATGTTAGATAATTTTTTACTAATTATAATGAAATATATGTAATAGATAAATCTGATGATAAAAGTAGTAGTATTATACATTGGAATATTTGTGCTGTTTTTTTATAATAACATACACCTAAACTATTTGTTGTTGATACAAAAACTATTAATGGTGGATATATGACATAAACATAAGATTTATAATTAACAATTTAATATTTAAAAGAATATATTCACTTAATCTAATATGTTATGGAATTAAAATTATAAAAATAAGCACCTTAATTTATTTTAGATTTAATTAATATTTATGAGAGTCGTCCAGTTAAATCTAAAAATATTTAATAATTGGTTATTCCAGAATATGTCTAGAATAATATAGGTAATAATTATATGCATAAATCATAACCATAAATTGATTTGACAAAAGAAATTGAATTTACAAGATAAGATTCAATATCATATTTACAAATTAAATAAAAATATTAATAAAAGATTCAAAATTATTCTGACTCAAAGTAAACAAATTCTTATTAAATTAGAGATTAAGATCTTACATTAATTTAAAAATAAAATTAAGAAATTATAATTTAATAAGATAAATTTATGGAATAAAATTAAGTTTTAAATTTTAATGTTCCTATTAATCATCAAATTATTGATGATTAATAGATTTAAGCATAAAATACAGACACTATAGATGATAATAAATAAGTAGTGGAAATAGAAGAGAAAAAATAAATTAAAATTGAGGATGAGTCTGAAGATGAGATTGAAGTAGATGAAGCATTTATGCATGAAGATATAAGACCTGAGTGGGAAAAATCATAATTGATTCAAAATTAGGATGATTTTTATAAAGATTTATTAGACTTTGTATTAGGAAATTAAATGTATAGTTCTTAATTACATCCATATACTATTACAATTAAAGAAGATACTTAATATGAAAGAATTAATGAAATTAATGGATTTCATTTTTTTTATAGGGATGAATGGTAATTTGATATTAAAAAAGGGTATCTAAAATTTGTGAATGCTAAAAAACTTGAAGCTTAGAAAAAAGTATTAAAATACATTTTAAGCAAAATGGGATCTAATTTATTGAAAGGTAAATCTATTTTAAGTGTTTCTCTTCCAGTATATGTTTTTGAAAAAAGAACAAATTTATAAAGATTTGGTGCATCTTTTGCTTATGCTCCACATTTCTTAGAAAATGTTCCAAATGATCCTGTATAATAAATGGGAGCAGTAATAGCATTCTCACTTTCATTTACAATAATTTATTTGAATTTAGAAAAACCTTTTAACCCAATTTTAGGAGAAACTTGTTAATTATGGATTAAGGGATGCCCAGTTTATTTAGAATAAATTAGTCATCATCCTCCAATTGCTGCATTTATTATGTATGGTAGGGGTTATAAAATATATGGTAATTTGGAATCAACTGCTAGTATTGGGGCAAATACAGTAACAGGAGGTAATGAGGGTAAAATTGTAATAGAATTTAGTGATGCAAAAATTGAATATAGTTATTGTAAAGGTTATGTGACTGGTATTACTTATGGAGATCGTTATTTTTATACTGAAGGACAATAATTATATGTCGATCATAAAAATCAAATTATAAGCGAATTGTATTTCAATCCTTAAAAAAAAGGAAAAAATCAATATGATTATTTTGAGGGTAAAGTATACAAAGTAAACCAGAATATTATATAAAAGTACAAAAAAGATGGGAAAATTAAAATGTCTAATCAATAGGCATAAGTTTTAGCTGAAATTGAAGGAAAGTATAAAATCATTTGAAATTATATATTAGTTGGTAGTAAGAAGAAGTTCTTAAGATGAATGGTAAAACAATATTCAATTTGATGAAAGATTTTCCATTCAAATGTAAGCCTGAAAGATTTCCATTGGCCTCTGATTCATAATATAGAGAAGATCTAATAGGGTGGTAATTGGATGATTTTGATTTATCTATGAAATACAAGGAAGTCTTGGAAGAAAGATAACGAAAAGATAGAAAACTTAGAAAATGAGTAAGTATGATAAGCGATTAATTATATATAAATTTAAGAAAGTATATTCATTTTTAGATTGCATATCAAATTATTATAAATTTTATTAATCTTATTGAATATCAATAATTATATAATAGTATAATTAACATAAGCTTTTTGAGTATTATATTGAACTTTAAAGTTAAAAGAATTTTAGGTTATCTTTTTTAATTTTTTTTCAAAATTTTAAGCAATGTTATTAGTGCATCAATTATTTTTACAGTTATTTTAAAATGTTATTGAAATTTCAGAAGATTTTATTAAAATTTGTTTTCAAAAATTATAAAATGGCACTCTTAGACAATTAAATTTATATTTTGTAAATTTTACCTATATGCAAAATATTATAATTTTTTCTGTCAAGTTTAAAGAATGATTATTCTATCAAAAAAAAAAGTATTTAATTTATAGATATTAATTGAATAATAATGGTTTCTTATTAACAAAAAGTCAAATGATCAATTGAAATTCCTAATGATTTAAAAAAACTTTGAACTTAAAGAAAATACATATCAATGAGAGATTGAATTCTTAAAATATTTAAGTAATACTAATGATAAGCATCATTAATTATTCCAGAAATAATAGAGAAAAAACTTAAAAAGATTAGTGCAATTCAGCTAGGATTTGTTTTTAAGTGAAACATAATATAGTAAATGATATTTTTGTTGTTTTTATTATTAATATGAAATAAATTTGTTATTGGAAACCAAGATTACGTTAGTTAAACTAAAGTTTTATTTATGTGAAAGAGCAGATATGATCAGATTTCTTCAAATGTAAAATATAGATATTTAATAAAAAAGTATTTATTTGGAAAAAGGACTATTAAGAATATTATTTAATTATAACAGGATGGAAATACGAAAAGTAGTGAGTATTTAGGACTAGCATTCATGATGTAAAAGGATCTGAAATAATTGTTTTGGATTATTTTATTTACTATATAAACTACATTTGTAAAATTTAAGATGAAATATAAATATAAATGAGTGAAGAAATACAGGCAATGAAATAATTGGTGTCTTAAGTAGATAAGTTAAAGACAGCCAAAAGTGAATAGTAATTTGAACCGATTCTTCAAGCTTTATAAAGAGTAGAATAGTATATGGAAGAGACTGTCACAGCAGATGGTCGACAATATTTGCCAGAATTGATGAGCATCTGTGTGAATTTCATCATCAACCATAAAGCTTATCCAGAAAGAGTGATTTTCAATATAGAAGCATTCATAAAGTCTGTATTGAAATACATTTCCAATAATCTCTAAGATGAGAAGGTAAGCTAAATGTTTAGGGTTATAATGGATCCATCTCGTATGATTTATGAGCATAATGCACATCGTACTGAATGGCATGATCAAGTAATCAATTGAATAAAGTTAGTTCATTAAATATTCTTACTCGCTCAATCCTTAGTATAAGGATTTCATCGATCAACTTTAGATAGGTACTTATGTAGATTGTCTACGTCTTTGTCGTAGTACTGCCAGATTGAATTGGTCAAGAGGAGTCGTTGAAGATCGATCTGAAGAAGGCATATCGATTAGATATCTAAATGAGTAATCTGTCAAAAGATTTTACAATATAAGAAGTGGTAATATCATGCCATATAGAACTCGATCTCAAAGATTAGATCAAATGTTCAATCTTTAAGTAGGTTAGGTAATTCTAGCAACTCAATCAGACAAATGGATTTTGAGCACTATATAGCAACGTATTGAAGAAAAAGATATTGAAAATATCATTAAATATAATGTGGCATTTCGTTTTTATACAGAAGATGGAAATTCAATAGAAGATGAATCATAAAAGAAATATATTGGTTATAACCATCATTATGATGAATAAATTACAGCATGTCATCCTAGATTAGCACTTTGTGGGGATCATGTTGTAAGGAAATTTAACTCAAATGAATAATATATTGATGATAGTTATGATATCTTATATGAATAAGATTATATAGAAGAGAAGTTCTATGCTATTTTAAGACCTAAATAATCAAAAAGTTTTCTTTTAATTTAATTCATCAATCATTTTGGTAATTTAGGAGGATTTGAGAAGATACTCAACATATAATCAGTTGATATATTAGCTAATTATATGTCTGCTATTGGTAATATTCATGCTCAATTATTCAGATCTTTTTGTTAAGAATATGTTCCAAAATTATAGAGTATGAGATAAATTTTATTACATTCTGATGAGTAAACTTTAAGAAATATGGGAAGAGAAAAGATGAATCTCATTATTTAAGCATTCAAAGTACTTTTGGATAGAATTATGAATGAGGATTAAAGAAGAGAATGGCTCTAAAAGTTGAGTTTAGAATTTGTATAGATTTGTTTCAATTGTAATTTCTTAGATAAGAAAATTATGGGGTTAAAGTTATTAACTGATATGTTGAAGTAAGCTAGTAATGATAAATGTCCTGAGACTATTTTATAATGGATTGATTCTGAGAATATTATGGAAACTTTGTTTCATCATAATACTCATCTTTAATTATTAGAAAGAACTAAAGATTTGATTAGAATTTATTTAAATATTGATAATGCATTTACAGCTAAACATATGTCTATGATATGGGAATTGATGTAATAAAATGATAATGAATTGAGACCTATCATATTTAAATTGATAAATGAAATTGCTTTTACAATGAGAGATTATCATGTGATTTATTTTATGTAATAAATAAAAGAATTGAAATAAGATTAAATATTAATAGAACATGTTTAATTATTATTTGAAATGAATAGATATTAAATTAAAAATTAGGAATTGATATGTATGACAATTGATAATTTATGGAGAATAATTGAATATGCTGGTTAATCATAAAAGTAATCTTTAGAAGATAAATCAAGATAATATCTTTGTGATTTGATTAAGAATTTAGAAATTAAAGAAATTAAAGTATAAATGGTTTAAAAATTAATAACAAATATATAATAAATGAAAGTAGAGAGTTCATCAATTAAAACGTTATCTCATTTAATATGTTCATTTCCATTAAAATAATAATAATAATAATAATAATAATAATAAGATAATAATATAGAATCATAATAAACTTAAGTATTAACTTATCCTTTTGTATAAAATAATCCTAATTTAATGCTTTAATAAAAAATTAAAGAAGAAATTGAATAATCTACTAATACTGAAAATAAAGTAGAAGAAATTACATAAGATGAATTTGTGAAAGAATTAATTCAATAATCTAATATAAGTCAAATATTAAGATAAAACATAGAAAATCTTAGAATTTTAAATAAAGGTATTAATTCAGAGAATCTATAAGAATCAGCAAGATATATGAATAAATTATAAGAAAGAATTCTATTAATAAAAACTTTAATTAAAATAAATGGAACTGCAGCAGATATAATAGATCAATAATTTTTAGATTTAATTTGGAATGAAATAATTTTGAAACCTATTTGTAAATAAGAATGTGATATGGCTAGCAATTGGTTAAGAGATTTAGTAGAGAAAGATGAATAATTTAGTTAAACTTAATTAGATACATTTTACAGAAGATTGTTAAATTCAGATTCACATCTTACTGAAAGTGCATTTAATTGTTTCTAAGCAATATTATATTATATAAATCAAAAAGAGTATAGATTACATAGACAATAATCAAATTTAAATTAAAATTGTGATCAATATGGAAATGTTATTAGTATGACCAACACAAATGTTAATGAAAATGATTAACAATTAGAATTGACTCTATTAGTTGATGTAAATTAAATTATAGGAATAGAATATTTATGGCATATAGTATTTAATTCTCAATTAGATAAAGCAGTTTAATTGTTAGTAAAATTGAATTTATCACAATAAGAACAATTTATAGAAAAGATTGTAGATAAGATGGATTGTACAGATGAATAAACTATACTTAAATGTTTAGAAGTACTAAGAACTTTATTGAATGAAACAGAAACAAAAGGTGTTGGATCCTTACTTTCATTAGATGGATTAGTAAAAGGAGATGCATTTAGTATTAATATTATAAATGATATGGGAGATGGAGCTCCTAGTAATAGGATAACAATAAAGGTATATTCTAGAATGACTATGTTTGAATTGAGAAAATTGATAGCTAAATAATTATAAACAAATTGGGAATAAGTGAAATTAGTAAGAAATGGAGTAATAGTATAAGATACAGATAATGGTAAGACATTGAAACAAATGAATGTTAGAAAAAGTGAAGTGATTAATGTTTATAGAAGAAAGACAAAGCCAATTCCTTAAGTGCCTTTAGTTGAGGATAAAAAATTAACACCTAAATTTATTAAAGTTTTACATAAGTTGTTTGAATTATATTCAACAGATGGTAAGATGGATGCAGAATAATTATCTAGTTTTGGAATGAAGGCTGCAAATGATGAGAGTTTTAAAGATGGAAAGAAAATCAAAGAATTGTTGGATTAATATGGTGAATAGAAAGGATATTTTTCAGTAGAAAATTTTATTTCATTTTATGAAGATTGTTGTATTCAATAAAAGATTACATCTATTGTATGGAAGAACTTACATTCATTTGGTTATAAGAATGATTTAACATTATTAGAAAATGATGAAGTTGAATTAGATGAATAAAAATTACCTCGTTATTAATTGGCTCATAATGAAAGATTTTATAGATTGATGTTTCATTTTATTAATTAAAGTGATTAGATTGCTTAAGAATGTTGGAAATTATTGTGTTCTTTACCTGTTTTTGAAGCAGCTAAATAACGTATACTTAATTTTGAAGATTTTACAAAAGATAGATCTTATCAATTAATATATTCAATTAAAATTATAGAACATCTTTTATATACTGAAGAATATTGTAGAAACTTTGTTAAATTTGGAGGATTCAAATAATTACAATCTATTTTAAATAATTTAGAATAAGAAAATATTAAAATTGTTAAATTGGCATAATGTTTAATTTTGAATATTCTTAGTAAACACATTGCTGCTTAATTTCAACCTAAATTCAATAACATATACTAAATTCAATAACATGTTAAATAACCAATCTAAGCAACATTTGATATTATTGCTTAATTAATAGATGGTACTTATCCATCATCATCTGACAATAAACCTTTATTAAGAGTGAAGGAGACTGAGGAATTCTTAGAATTAGTAAAGTTTATGGATGGTTTAGATATATAATTAGATTATGTTGATTTATTAAAATGTATCATCAGAATGTAAGTAGATATAACTGATGATAGATTTATAATTGAATTTGTTTTAATATTAATTACTACAATTGTAGGATATAATTTGGGAAATTGCTTAGATTATTTTGTTTCAGCTATCCAAACAATAAAATAACGTTATGAACAATTTTTATATGCTCCTAAATAATTATTAATAAGAAAATTTGCAGGAAATTCTTTATATTTAATATTCAAATCTTAAAATCAATTGGGTAAAACTTTAATAAATATATTAATTGAATTATTTCCAAAAAACGAAAATAAAGATTCGTAATCATATTTTGATTTATTAGCTAAATTAATTCAAGAATCTAAATATAGTGATAAATAATTTGCTGAAAATATAATAGCATAATTAAAAGATTATGAACCAACAGAATCAAGAATTGGATTGACATCAGATAAAACTCTTACAGGTTTATTATCAATTTTAGAAAGTTTAAGTATTGTGGATTAAAGTATATTGACATAATAATTAATCATGTATTTATACTAAGTTCATTTGTTTTGTTTCCATTTAAATACATTTTAACTTACACCCTAAAAATAATACACACCAGATTATGTGAAGAGTAAATCTCCAGAGAGTAGGAAAATAGTTTATAGAATAATAATATTGTATTTAAAATAGAATTACAATCCTGAGATTTTAGATTTAAATTCAATTATATATTAAATCATTATTTTTAGTGGATTTGATATAAAATTGAATCCAAAAACATATCATGGTTTTGTTGGTATTCGTAATTTGGGATGTATTTGTTATATGAATGCAATGATGTAGTAATTCTTTATGACTCCTGAATTCAGATATAGTATGTTGAGAGCTGAAGATGGTGTTGAAGCAAAAATTATTCACTACAAAGATAATTAAGGTCTTGAACATTAAATAGATGATAATTCTATTCATTAATTCTAGAGATTACTTGCTTATTTAGAATTAAGTGAAAGACCAGATGTCAATCCTTAATATTTTTGTTATTCTTTTAAAGATTATGATAATCAACCAGTTAATGTTTCTTTATAATAAGATGCTTAAGAATTTTTAAATCAATTTTTTGATCGTTTAGATAATTAATTAAAGAATAAAGGATGGTAACAATTTATTGAATCTATTTATGGTGGTTAAACTTGTAGTTAAATGATATGTAATGGATGTAAAAATATGAGAGAGAAATTTGATCTTTTTTATACTCTTTCAGTAAAAGTTAAAGGTGTAAAATCAATTCATGAATCATTTGAAAGTATGATAAATGGAGAAGTCATTAAAGATTATTATTGTGAATAATGCAAATAAAAAAATGATCTTATTAAACGTTAATGTTTACAAACTTTACCTAATGTATTGATAGTACATATACAAAGGATTGTTTTTAATTTAGATATATTCATGAATGAAAAATTAAGTACTCGTTTAGAATTCCCACATAATCTTAATCTATAATAATATACAAGAGAAGGATTGTTAAATTAAGATATTAAATAATAATCATATTATTAATATAAATTAAAAGGAGTAGTAGTTCATAAAGGAACAGCTTAATATGGACATTATTATAGTTTGATTAATACTAAGGATGAGAAATGGTTAAAATTCAATGATTCCGTAATTGAAGATTTTGATATTAAAAGATTACCACATGAATGTTATGGAGGCAAAGATATTGAAGATGCTTAAGATTTTTAAGAGTCTGGTAGTAGCACTAATGCATACATTTTAGTTTATGAGAGAATACAAAAAGAATAAGTAGAATTGAATTTTACTGATTTATAATAAAAATAAGAGATTATGTAAAAATTTGACAGTGTTATGTAAGAAGAGAATAATGAAGAATTATCATATAAATTAGATTATAAGAAAATGACTCAATAACATATACCAGATTCCTTATATTAAGAAATTTGGCATGATAATCATAGATTTATGATGGAAAGACATATATATAGCGAAGAATTCTTTAGGTTTGTTAAAGAAATTGGAGAAGCTTTTCCATATCCTAAGGATTATACTTTAATCACAAATCCAGAATAAATACCTTAATATTTTGGCATTTATAATAATTATTAGGATATAAAGGAAATCTAAAAGATTCAATAATTGTTATCAAATATGACATATATAGCAACAGAATTAATTGCTAGGTCATCTGATCATTCTACTATCAAAAATTATGTACTTATTATTATGAATCTCATTAATATTATACCAACAAGTGCTTTTTCAGTTTTTTAACATTTAATAATCAATCGTTAATAAAGAATTTTTAATGTATTATTGTGTGCTCCTGATTACTCTGTAAGATAAGCAATATAATAAATTTTGTTACATTATGTTAATGTAATCATTTACATTCATGCACTTCCATTAAACACTGAATCATTATAAGTTCTATAGCCAGAAAACACAATAGTAAATTGTGATTAAATTATGATGAGATTTTTATTAGATTTAATACAGAAATTATAAAATGATGTTGCCAAAAATCCTACTAAATTCATTTATTATTTTACCTTTTGGAGAGATTTTGTTAAATCTTCAATTATAAATGTTAAATTTGCCAGTCAAATAGAATTGGTATCTATATTTGCTGATTTCTTTATGGAAAAATAATCTCCTTAAGGATTATAAAAAACATAATTTTATGAATTTATCACTGATAAAAAAATAACAATGGCTAGTAAAATGGTTGTTCCATTCTATTCCTAACTTTTCTAATGTATACAATATTTATTGTAAGACCAAAATTATATTTTATCAAAAAATGATAATATTTGTCTTTAAGCTTAAATCTTTTATAAACGAGCTTTGACTGAATGTTAAGATTTTGAAACAGTTAAATTGATCATTTAAAGAATGGTATTCAATAATGAACCTCTATCCAGATCTGTTATTGAAGTATTATTAGAAGAAATTAATAAAGCTAATTATGAAACTGTGAGTTAATTTTTAGGTTTAGCCTATAATCTTCTTAATATTTATGATGCTTATTAATAATAACGTATTGAATGGTTGCTTGGTTTTCCAGAGCCTAATTATTAAGACAAATATTCAACAGGTTGTTCAACCAATTTATCTTATTAAAGCATACTCTATTAATCACATATAGGTTCTTAAAATGATAATTTATCTATTCTAAATTTGTTATTTGAAAATTAAAAAAGATTTTAAAATGTAGCTATATAAATGATGAAGATGATTTTAGCTACAGCTAATACAAATAAATTAGTATTTTCATATTTGGTTAATCTACCACCTCCATGTTATCTATATTCCAAATATACAGATTGGTTTGAAGGATTTCTTAATGAATTTTTAGATGATTGTAAAAAATATCCTGTTATAGCAACAAATATATTTTTCAACAAATAAAAAGAAGTTGAAGAAACCTTTTAATTTTGGTAATAATTTAAAACATATTATTCTTAAATAACAGAAATTGGATTATATGATTCTATTTAACCCATTTATATATTAGGAAATACCATAAAGGTAGAATTAGTTTCAAGTGTTGTTTAAGTTGAGGGAGTCATCTTAGAATGTTATGAATAAACAGTCTATTTTATTGAATCTAAACCTACTTAGACAAGCAATAGTGTCTTTCCATCTACAATATTGTATGATAACATTTATTTGTAAACTGCTAAAATAGAACCCAATTCTAATATTCATAACTTAGTTTAACAATAAGGATCATTTACTATTCCAAAACCACCTCCTCTTCCAAAAAAGATGGATGTTATAGATGGAATTGATTTTGGAACTGATGTAAATAAAACTGCTGAATAAATCAAAGCTGAACAAGAATCTATGACTTAATTATCATAATTTTCAATGGAATTAGAACATATAGTAGTTACAAATAAGTAGAATGATGGCCATAATACTATTCCTATTGGGTAAATTAAAATATATATTATTACTTTAGATAATTTGGAGAGACACCCTAATAATTAATACCTTGTGATATTGAACTTTAAATAGCACCAATGTTGAAAAGATTCATGCTCAATAATACTACAAATCAAACTCTACACATAACTTATTAAATTACTCTTGATCCTGATTTTATGGTTAATTTTAGGTATAATAATTTAATTAATTATTAGACATCCTGCTAAAATTTGCAAAGTTGTTCCTCCCCATACTACTATATATCTGACAACAATTATGAAGACAATTCCTTCTATGGATTGGGGACTCTTTATTGAAACAATGGACATAAATTTTAATGAATAAAATAACTCAATTCCATAATAATAACCAAAAAAATAGTAAAGGTTTTTTGATATATTATAGAGTAAGAATCGATGAAGAAGTATAAGTGTTCATGCCAAATCTTAAACCAGAAACAGAAATGAAAAGTGATGATCATATTTAATGTCCAATTTGTACATACTTACAATCAAATTCAAACCACTTTTGTGAAATGTGTACTTTTGAATTTAAGTGAGTAATATAAGAATTATTATTATTAATATTAAATATAATATACTTTTATTATTTAAAATCTCTTTCATATTTTTATTAATATAATTAATTTTTTATCAAGACAATTCTTAAATGGAATAAATTAATAAATTAGATCTCTTTGGAGTTGTTAAAAGTATATAAATTATATAATATTTAGATGGAGGATTAAAAAAGGCCTTCTTTTTTTATACGTTTGGATTTTTTGGTACTTTATTTATGACAATCTCTTTTCTTATGATTTTATCTAATGCTTTAAATGAACAAAATAGTATTATAATCATAATAATATTAGTGAAAATAATGAAGTCTTTATCAGAATTAAGTTCAAGTGATCTTGGAACCTATTAAAATCAAATGTATGTTAAAACAAAGAATACAATTCACTAATTATAACTTATAAAAACTAATGAGAAGTTCAATTAATTTTCATATGAAATCCAATCATTCTAAGTTTAATTACCTTAACCAGAACATTAAATTTTTAATTCCAAATTTTTAGAACTTCAATGGCCTTATCTCATTAATTCAATTACTAATAAATAAAATTTTTGTGGATCCAATTGTATTAGCATTCCTTATCATAAATTAATAATTGGAGAATGTTTGGAAGATTGTTTCTTGTAGTTAAGTTCAATTTGTATGGTTTTTGATAAAAATGAAATAATAAGTGGTTGTTATGAAAATTAATAATTGGCATAATATACAAAGGAAAGAAACAAATAGATATCAATTTATTTAAGACATGTAAAAGATCCATTAGTTTAAATAAATCATAAATGTATAAATAAATTCTTTAATTAGAAATTACCCTGCCAGATAATTATGATCCTTTAAATATGATAATTTTTGGAGCAACATGTTTAATTGTTTGTATAATTATTATGTTAATGATCAATATAAAAATAAAAAAACAAACAGAAGATATTGAAATGTAAGAAATAATCAGACACTAACCAAATAGAATGATTCCATTAAATTATTGATATATATATATATATATTATAAAAGTTAAAAAATCAATATTTAGATTTGGCTTTAATTCTATTAGCTATTTCACATAATTGTAAATACTTCATATCTATATTTTCAATTTTTTTATTTGATGCATTAAGTATGTGAATTTCAGTATGAAATGGAGATTAATTCTTTAATCTTTTTGTTGTATTTTATGAATTTGTTGATTATAATATTTTAGCAAGATCAATTTAATATTATGAAGAATTAGATCTTTATTTTATTTTTTTTGGAGTATTCTATTCCTTTTTAGCACTCATTTAAATAAGTGAATTTTAAGCTTTTAATTTTTATTTCTTTAAATTTAATCTATTTTACCATTCTTGATTTCTATAATATACTGCTGTATGATTAAGATTAGTCTTAGATAAATGTTTATTTAAAGGACTAAACGTACACTCTTTCATTATTCTTTCTTAACTTTATTCTTGTTATTATGTTATCTTTTGATTTTTCCTCTTGACCCAATCATCCAATCGTTCCATAAAATTACCAGATATATTCTATTTATTTATTTTTGGAATAAATGTACATTCTTTCATTTCTTCTTAATTTTTATTAATTAATGTTTCTTCAAAAAGTTTTTTAAAATTTGAATTCTTTTTTTATGCTCTTTCATAAAGACTTTCAACAATTTAATTATTCTAAGAGGATTAATTAGTATTTTATTTCAATTTTGATTTTTAAGGATCAAGAGCAATTTTAGCCTCTTCATCTTCCATGATCTTAATCTGATTATCGAGAGAGAGGATCTGATTTAAGATCAATTTCTTTTTCATCATTAATTTAGTTGTAGGAGACTAATTCTCCTTTTATGATTGATCTAAAAACAACTAACTATTTTTAGAAATGTCTTTTGGTGATTCAAATTTTGTAATAACAGTTTCAATTAATACATCATTTTCAACCTATTATTTAAATGCTTATAATTCTTCATTGATATATTTATATTGTTATTAAAATTAATGTTTAGCCAAATATTAACTTAAACTAGTCTAATTACATTTATTACGATCACTTGATAAAGTATCTCTAAAAAATGGAGTAGGTTCATCTGATTTACCCAAAGTTTATTATTAACTAATCTATCTCTCTGTTTAAGAACTAGGTTTATGACTTCCCTCTGTTTCTTATTTATTAGTGCGATTTGATTATAAAGCTCCTTTAATGAATGATAATGATGAATTAGTTTAAAATTCTTTTCTTGGCTGAATTGGGGAAGCTAATACTTAATTGGATGAATGTTAATAATTATTTTGAGTTTATTGAATATATTGTGATGAAACTCTTCTAACGATTTAAGAATTCTGCTGAAGCATATTATTCTTTTTTATTTACTCTAAAGTTTATAAGGCCTCATAAGCTTACGGAGACAAATGGACAAATGATCCACTTTATGAGTTTGGATGATCAGATAATTTATTTATGAGCATTCAACGAATAAAAATTAATTATAAAATAATTGTGTACTTCTTTTTGTTGTTCTCCTAGATTACTTCAAATTTCATAATGATTTCAATTCAATTATATTATATAAATGATAATACAATAAGATAATAAATAATTTTACATAGCTACTATTAACAATCAATGTTATAATTCAAAAATGATCATAATATTATATTAATAAAATAATATAATTACATGCCATTTAGACTTTTTTCTAAGAAAGATATAGAATTGTTTCCTCCTTTCTTAACAAAAGGGGATGGATGGGTATTCTCTGTTAGAAGGTTCTATTTGCAAACAAGTGAGATTATTTCATCTTGTATTGGAATAATGATTTTTGTGAATTTTATTTTTTTTTGTGGAAAACAAGATGAAGTTGATATGAGATTTAGAATAATTAACTTTATCCTCAGCTTTGCAATAACAATAGATTTTCTAATTAAATATAAATTCATAAACAAACTATATTTGAATAGACATTATTATGGTATAAATAAATGATTATTTAGGTGTGGGATTTATGATAATTGATATAATTAGTGGTCCTTTATGTCTAGTTCTTAATATTTATTTTGCAATCGTAACTGTAGAAGTTGCTATAACTATTTCCGATATAATGTTACTATTACGTATATTCTGTTTAGAAAAAATTAGGTAAGACTATTTTCATTATTATTATAGATTATTGATAAAGGATGTATTTTACATTTTATATGTATCTAGATACATAAATTTTGCACTTCTTCTTACATATTATGTTTATAGTTATATTGCTTATTCTATTTTCCAGGAAATTAGTCCAAAGTTTTTTAGAAATATTTTTAAATCAATGTTGTCAATGTTTTAAGTTTTAACATTAGATAGTTGGAATTTATAAGTTAATTAATCAGTTTCAAAATATTATGGATAAGCTTGGAGCATATTTTTCCTGTTTTTCATTTTATTCATGTTTTTTTATTTTATCAATTTATTATTGGGAGCATTTGTGAGTTATTATTCAAATCCTACTTTAAGAAGAAACTTTTAATACGATTTTCAACATGATGATGTTTTAAATTAAGATTTGAATTTAGAATATAGACATTCAATAGAAATAAGAGATGCATTGAAATTATTAGATATGGATTAAACTCCTTATTAATTAAATCGTAAATCTTGGGGATTGAATGAATCAGAAGTATCAATCTACCTTTATATATCATTATAAATACTACTATCTATGGTATAATTATTTAGTGATTTACGTTAAATAAATTATGCACAAATAGTGATAGAGAATATATTTGGGATATATTTTTGTATTTTATGTTACTAGAAGATACTTTAATTCAAATAATTTATCAATGAATAAAGGAGTTAATTTGAAGAGAAATTTCAAGATGAAACATAAATAAGAAATGAAGAATATTCAGTAAGATTATATGTAGTAATACTCTTGTTGATTGCAGGTCCAATGGCAACAATAGTAGACATAATATCATTATCTATTTATTAAGATATAAGATTTGGACCAATGTTGAGAGTTTTAATAGTACTTGCTATTCTCTATGTGCAAAAGTTACTATTCAAATTCGTTGAAGTATTGCCTGGAGTCAGTCATATTATAATTTTTGTAGGAGGCCTATTATTTACTATGGCTTTGATTGGACATTAATTTATTAAAGTTGATGTAGGTTATCCATTATTTGATTCTTTAACTTAAACTTATTTATTCATGTTGTAAGTAGTGACTTTTGATAGTTGGGGAGATGTAGCCAGAATAATTATAAGACATTAAGCTATTTATGTGTTTTACTTTTTATTTTTGACTATTTTTATAGGATTTTTTTTAATGAATATGTTAGTAGGAGTAATGGCTACAATGACTTAACCAAAAACATAAGAATTATTTGAGAAAGATCATATATTAAGATAGAGAGTCAATGAATTATAGGTTAGATAATTAAGTGAACATATATAATAAGTAAGATTAATAATATTTTTTATAGTTTAAAGGACATGAATAGAATTAAAATAATTAATTAAAATAAATATTAGATGAGTTCAATTCTTCTAGGAATACATAACCTCTCTATATTATAATTGAAGGAGTGAAGTATGAAATAACAACAAAAAACTTCATTTAATTTTAAGGTGATTGATATAAATATTATAATGATTTTCATATATATTAATTAAAATATTACTATGAAATACTAAATATTTGTTTTGTTATGGACATTGAATTATAATAATTGGATAAGGTTAAATGGAATTCATAAGAAGATGATTTATTATTGAAATTGTAAAAACATTTCTAAAATGATTTTTAACAAATTTCTAGTTAGATGAATAAAATATTCTTTTATAATAAAATGACACCTTCTTTATGTTAATATAGATGGAGATATTATATTGATAGTAATATAAATAGATCTGAATTTAATTAAACAGAAGAACATAGTATGTTTTAATAAATGAAAAAGAATGATTTATATACTAATTAATTTTGGTTTGAATTATCTGATCAATTTTAAAAAAGACCACCAAGTGTATTGAAAGTATGTACAATGAAATTCATAATTAAATATTTAATTGCTTTGAGTGAATCTTATGTATAAAATAAGGCTGTAAAAAAGAGATATCTGGCAAGAATCAAATAATTTAATATTGACACAATGATTACATTTTTTAGATTAGGTAAAGAGAAATAAAAAAGAACTGGACCTCCAACTTTATTAAGTTAAGGAATAGATTAATGCACTTAACTTCTATTATATTTAGAATAAATGATATCTACTCGTGGTTTAATGTCTAAATATGATGATTAAAGTGAATAAGCATCAATTAAATTTCATTCTATGATGGAATGTCTTATTTTTATAGATACAATATTTAGAATATTTCATAAGATCTCTCCATATAATTAAGGAGAATAAGCTGAAAGAGATAAGATGGAAACTCTATTGCCATCAAAGAAGTCTACTATTAGTTTACATGATGATAGAGGATATGAAGATTAAGCATTCGAATAACTTAATAAAGAAGATGTCAGATTAATATATAGTAGTGAAGTATTGTAAACATTTTAATAATACTTTAGTACAAATGAGTGATTTATTATTCTATATATTTTTAATGATTTCATTCAAGATTCTTATTTAATGCTAAACCAACTCTGTTTTTATCTCTATCGAATTTAGCAGAGTACTTTGTAATAAAGACATCACCTAAAATCCATAAGGGTCCTCTACAATTAATATAAAATTATACTATTTTGGTGGTAGATCCAAAGGAAAGATAGTTCCAGCACAACCAACAATCTAATCCATTGATGAATGATGATAAGGTGCCTCAACTCCTGATTCTATTGAATATAAATAATATAATAAATACATGTAATAGTTAGTATATAATCCTTAGGTGATAAAATGTAATCATGTCCATCAATAACAAATGTGATATCTGGCATTGTTTGATAATTTTGACATTTTGGTTCAACTCTGATCATAGATAATAATGTTCTAACATCTTTAGTAGGTCCTGTTAACAGAGTGGTTCCTGTGTCAACAACCATTTTACATTTATGTTAATGTGTACAAATTCCAGTATCCTTATTACCAACTTTAATTTATTCTGCCATTATTGACCAATAGAATTATTCATGAACTTCATGATAAACCCATTCTCCTTTAATTTAAGAATCATCACTTCCACCAAAAATTAATTATGATCCTGAATTACCAGTAGCTCTATTTAAATGGAATGTAAAAACATTTGAATGTAGTTTATGTTATTAGATCATATAATCAAATAAAGTAGGAACTCCTGTCATATGAGGATACCCTAATCCTACTATACCATCGAATTCACCTTCATGAAATGCATCTCCTATCTATTAAGTAACTTCAATAAATAAAGCATCCTTTAAATCTAAACCATCTACTCTAATTCTCTCTCTATTTATTAATCCTTTCAATGTTCCACTACCAAATACAATTTCAACTGATTTTCCAATCTCATTAAATGATTAACTTTCTGCTCTATTATATCTTTTACTCTTTTAACATCCAATATCTTTACATTACTCTGAAGCTATACATGTCAAAGCAGAACCTGTATCAAATATAACATCAAAAGCATTCTTTCCTTAAGCACTTCCAACTTATAATTCACCTATAAACATTGTATTTGCTATATTAGTCAAAGGTACATCTGCAATATATAAACCATCTTAATTTCTATTTGTTGTTAATAACTTTTAACTTTGATGTTCCATCTATTACTCAATATGTATATCAATTGGAGATAATGCACCAGATTCTTCAAATATACCTTTTTCTTCAGATGTTAAAGGTATTACATCCATCAATGATTCATTTACAACCATATTTGTATTTTTTCTTTTCTTATGATGATGTTCCTATTTCTTATTATGATGATTCTAATGTTTTAAATTCTTTTTCTAAATGTTCTTTTCTAACATCACTGTCTCAAATTAAAGTGCTCCTTCAATTCCCTTTCCAATCTTCTCATAATGATTTTCTTCCAATAATTGAGCATGTGAATGTTATAACATATTTACTATATCAATTAAATGTTCTTATGTATGACGACTTTTTAAATCTACTGTAAAATGCTTAGCTGTTCCTAAAAATACTAAAGCTGCTATTAGCAACATAACAATTAATTATAATAAAAAAACGAATTATTCCACTTTATAAATTAACTCATAAATCAATATTATTTCTAGTCATTTATTCAAATTTCTTTAACTTCATTACTTACTTCTATTTTAACAGCAGATCATCACATTTTCTTTATCTTCTATTCTTCAAGTAAAATAAATTATTTTGTATTAATTTTATATATTTTATCTACTCTGATCTGATTTCTCTATTTTCAGAAAAATAATTGTAACATTTAATCAAATATATTATTATGAATAGAAAATAATTCACTCCAGTAATCTAATTTTCAGACTAATTTTAACTGAAGTTGAAATTGAAGATATTAAAGAAACCTTAAATTTATTTAATACAAATAGATACAGTTAAAGTAGATCTAAAGGTATTAAAGGTAGCAATTTAGAGATTATGATTTGATTGAATAAAAAAAATAAATATAATTTATTTTTATACTTTATTTTGTATTTAATTACAATCGATCAAATTTTACATAATGAATAAAAATATTGATACAAATATGAATATTCAAACAATATCAAATATTAAGTTATTTTATAAATCATAATTACTATTAGATTACTGTGATGAACTTTAAATATTATTTACTTATTCTTCTTTTTATTGATTCTCTCCTTCATCTAAATTCTCATTTTATTTATAAACCTAAAATTTAAGATGCAAAATTTACATCTGCAGATATCCACAATGTTCGTTTCTCTGTAAGAAAGAGAGCTTTTACAGAATCTTTATTAATTTTAGAAGGAAATCTCAATGAAATTTTATAAAATTTTCCAGCAATCATTTAGAATTAATCTTCATCTACTTTTAATTTGATAGCTTTTCCTGTTATTAAAAGAGGAGTTAGAATTTAAAATCTATATTATTTAATTGCATTAAAATCCAGATCTCCATCATATTCTTATTCCATATTAGGATAAATTAAGTATAATTCCCATTCAGGTTCTTAAATAACAAAAGTTGGTGGTTGAGAAGATATTTATTATTTTTCGAATTCTTCTCTCTGTCTTTTCCTTACTTATATAGATTGTAATAATTTTACTTTATTCTGTTTCATCTTCATCATCATCATTATTATTATTTTGAGGAGTGGATTAATTAGGTTTTTCATCTATTACTTAAACCTTTGGTGGTTTTTTTCCTTTCACTCTTTAAAATTATATACTTTTTCCTTTATATTTCATTTTAAGAGAGATAAATTCTAATGATATTAATGGATTAATACTATCTTATAACTTTAATTTGTATTTTTAATCTACATAAGTTTACACAAGTTAACAAAAGAAGGTTTTTAAATTATCATCTTAGGTTAGATTGGTGGCCACTGTTGGATTAATGATTAAATCAATGACTTTGCACGTATCTCCTTCTATGTTGATTTAGATTTACATTATTACTTACATCATGATCTTCTTTGATGTTTCCAACACTCATAGGTACTCTTATGCCAACTTCATTATTATAATCAATAAGTTATTTTTCTTCAGGAGCATCAACAACAGAATGAGCAGTTACATTAAAGAAGACTTTTTCTCCATTCTGATCAAAGGCTTTGAGTACAAAGTGAGGTGTTGGTTCAATCATCATACCACCTTCTTAATCTAAATATTCTTAGATATCTTTGAGCTTCTGAAAATGGATTTATAAATATATTGAATACAAGATATTCTGAATCTGTCAAGGGTTTGGTTTTAAGTTGATTAGTTTGAATATTGGCTTTCTTTTATTAGAAAAGAAATTGATCGTATTTTTATTTAAGCTATAGATATAATATTTATTATGAACTTCAGGATTGCTTTTTATGAATTCCATTATTTATTCATCTGAAAATTAGGATAGATCAAATTAATCTGGTTTTTGATTGGGAAACATATTAGGTTTAATAAAAATAATTAAATAAATAAATAAAAGAGGTCTTTAATATATTATGAGTAATAAAATTTGAATAGGGATGTATTGTTTTATAAATGTATATTTTTATTCTTAAAATTTGAAACAAAGAAACATTAATAATTAATTCGAATTCATTTTGATTTCAAATGTCTCAATATGGTAAAGCAGAATACTGGGAAGAACGATATACTAGGTAAAGTCAATGAATGTATAGTTAGGGATCCTGAACCATTTGATTGGTATCAGAGATTTACAGGAGTGAAAGATCTTGTATAAGCATGTTTCACACCTGAGAGTAGGCTACTGAATGTAGGAGCAGGCAATTCAAGTAATGATAAAATTGAATTTTTGAGGATTAAGTGAAGAAATGTTTGATGAAGGTTATTAGAATATTACAAATATTGATATCTCACATGTAGTTACTAAGGCAATGTAAGAGAAGTATAAAGACAAAGGACCAAATTTCAAATGTAAGAAAACAGTTTTCAATTAGATTTACATATGGATGCAAGAGCAATGGATTTTGAAGAAGGAGCATTTGATGGAGCAATAGATAAAGGAACTTTAGATGCAATTTTAGTATCATTTCTTTAGATTTTAAGTGTGGAGAGTCTTCTTCCTCTAATGCTTAAAAGGTGATATAGGAAGTTCATAGAGTATTAGGGCCAAAAGGAGTTTTCTTTATTATCTCGTATGGTTTACCTGAGCATCGATTACAGTATTTAGAGAAACCTGAATATGATTGGTAAAGTGAATTAATATTTTTAATGCAGGAATGTAGTAGTTAAATAAGTTCATAAGCCAACTATTTCAACGTCGATTGCCATTACAAATGAAGACAAAGATGCTCCGAATGTACATTATATCTATATATGCACAAAAGTAGTATTTTACATATAATTTAGGGTCAACCCAAAGGAGCTAAATAATGATTATGAATTTATATATATAATCGACATAATATTTAAATATATTTTTCATATGAATTATTAATAAGCAATTCAATCCTGCAGCCCTACTAAATAAAAGTAAGAATTTATCTTATAGAAGATAAGAGGAGATTAGCTCTCCAATTACTATTTCTCTTCAATCTGAATTCGAGCAGTTAACATTAGATACTTCTCCCAAATTAGATCCACTAACTAATTAACATAGTGGGATTCTTGATTTCATAGATGAAATAGATTAGGATGAGAAGTTTAAAAAACATCAGAGTTTAAGTTTGTAAAAAGACCTGTTACGTAGAAACTATAAAAACAAAATTAACGAAGGTTAATCTTCTCCCCATTCCAATCAGTCTTTGAATGATCAAAAGTTTAAATATATTAAAGAACTTTGGTTATAAGAATCACCAATATAAGAAATGAATAAATAAGTTCTATCTTAGAGAGTGATTTCAATCAATGAAGAACAATATTTCAAAGATCTTTAGAGTGATAATGTTATAGGGATGGGAGTTTATCACTCAAATGAAGCTAGTCCTTAAATGTACTTCGAACCTGACATTGAGGCCGATATATACATCTCAAGTTTGATAGTAATAACTAAATTAAATTCTCAAATAGGATTCATTATGGGGAAATCAAATTATTTCTCGAAAATTGTAGAAATTAATTGAATCTGGAACACCAGAATAATAATTATTGATTGTCCAGAAATTGGAAAGAATTAGTCCATAAATAGAGAAGGATGTTTTTGGAAATTATGTAGTTCAAAAGATCTTTGATAGTTGTGGAGATATAAAACTCAAGACTAGAATGTTTAATAAATTAAAGACACATTTTTATGATTTATCAAAGAATCCCTTTGGTTGTAGAGTTATGCAGAAATTAATTGAGTATTCGTAAGGCAAAGAGGATATCTAGAATTCTATACTTTCTTAATTGGTTTAGAATATGAGATCTTTGATTTACGATTCCAATGGAAATTATGTCATATTCAAGATGCTTGAATCATATGATAAATCTAAAATGGAATTTCTCATTCCAATAGTAGAAGAATCTGTATATATCATAAATTTATATCTAGTTTCATTATATGGCTCAATAAATATATGGTTGCAAAATCATTCATAAGATCATTTAATAATATGCTCCTAATTACATAGCTAATTTAGTTAAACAATCTATTGCTAATTATTCTGTTTTGAGTTAAACAGAATTTGGAAACTATATTCTTCAACATATATTATAGTTTTGGATTGTATCTCCAGAGAAAACTCGATTAATTTAACTTGTAATATAATAATTTTATCAATTAAGTATCAATAAGTATGCAAGGTAAGAAATATAAATTTATTTTAGTAATACTGTTGAAAGGGCTTTGGAAACTTTAAGTAAACCTGAATTGATAACTGTCTTAAATTGGTTGCTATTTAGAAACTAAGCCTAACAATAGTTCACGTATGTAGCTTCAAACTTTGTACAATTAGCAAATCACTAATTTGCAAATTATGTGATCAAGAAATTTTTGATCTTGATCGATTAATAAATGTAGCAATCTATTTTAAATTTCTTAATTAAAAATTAATAAGAGTGTTAAGCTCTGAAATCCACTTTACATGGTAATATTTATGTAATTCATTTAGGTTAACGAATATGTAGTCTTTTAGAGAAATAAGTGAAATGTTGATAGTGTGTTAGAATTTATATATATATGTATAACATATTGAATAAAAACTATAGAAATATATAGAAATTTAAAATAATTGACTTATATTTGATAAGTCAGAATATTAAGAAGCATAGATCATAATTTTCAAATAATAATATATTAATGTTTCACACATCTTATACTCTTCTTTAGACACCTTCATTTATGAAATACAATTACCTTTGGGAGGGGGAATGAAATCAGTATATAATGTGTTGTAAAGATTTGGGTAGAGTGCCCAGACAGCTATAATTTAATAATATTGTAAAGTATACCCCAACATCCAACAGCTGGCATAATTCCCATGAATCTCTTGGTCTTGGCAGTCCAAGCTTCATATCCTAATTTGTAAAATGTGGGTAAATACATTATTTAATTAAAATAATTGGAAATCTTTGGAGTCTAATAAATCCAAAAAAAAAAAAAGTTTATTTCATATATATTTGTAATATTATATATANGTTGTAGAGTTATGCAGAAATTAATTGAGTATTCGTAAGGCAAAGAGGATATCTAGAATTCTATACTTTCTTAATTGGTTTAGAATATGAGATCTTTGATTTACGATTCCAATGGAAATTATGTCATATTCAAGATGCTTGAATCATATGATAAATCTAAAATGGAATTTCTCATTCCAATAGTAGAAGAATCTGTATATATCATAAATTTATATCTAGTTTCATTATATGGCTCAATAAATATATGGTTGCAAAATCATTCATAAGATCATTTAATAATATGCTCCTAATTACATAGCTAATTTAGTTAAACAATCTATTGCTAATTATTCTGTTTTGAGTTAAACAGAATTTGGAAACTATATTCTTCAACATATATTATAGTTTTGGATTGTATCTCCAGAGAAAACTCGATTAATTTAACTTGTAATATAATAATTTTATCAATTAAGTATCAATAAGTATGCAAGGTAAGAAATATAAATTTATTTTAGTAATACTGTTGAAAGGGCTTTGGAAACTTTAAGTAAACCTGAATTGATAACTGTCTTAAATTGGTTGCTATTTAGAAACTAAGCCTAACAATAGTTCACGTATGTAGCTTCAAACTTTGTACAATTAGCAAATCACTAATTTGCAAATTATGTGATCAAGAAATTTTTGATCTTGATCGATTAATAAATGTAGCAATCTATTTTAAATTTCTTAATTAAAAATTAATAAGAGTGTTAAGCTCTGAAATCCACTTTACATGGTAATATTTATGTAATTCATTTAGGTTAACGAATATGTAGTCTTTTAGAGAAATAAGTGAAATGTTGATAGTGTGTTAGAATTTATATATATATGTATAACATATTGAATAAAAACTATAGAAATATATAGAAATTTAAAATAATTGACTTATATTTGATAAGTCAGAATATTAAGAAGCATAGATCATAATTTTCAAATAATAATATATTAATGTTTCACACATCTTATACTCTTCTTTAGACACCTTCATTTATGAAATACAATTACCTTTGGGAGGGGGAATGAAATCAGTATATAATGTGTTGTAAAGATTTGGGTAGAGTGCCCAGACAGCTATAATTTAATAATATTGTAAAGTATACCCCAACATCCAACAGCTGGCATAATTCCCATGAATCTCTTGGTCTTGGCAGTCCAAGCTTCATATCCTAATTTGTAAAATGTGGGTAAATACATTATTTAATTAAAATAATTGGAAATCTTTGGAGTCTAATAAATCCAAAAAAAAAAAAAGTTTATTTCATATATATTTGTAATATTATATATATATATATAATAAAGCATTCTATACATATATTGAAATAAATGAATAGATAAATAGAAATATTATTAGTTTAAATGATTGTTATCTATAATTTTTTGGAGAATTGGGATATATGGATAAATAAAATAAATATGAATTTTTTATGATTTATTAATATAATAATTTATGGGAAATTGTTGTCCTAATCATGATCTAAAAACATCATTTATTAGTTCAATAAGTGATGATAAAAGTAATTATGGTATTTAATTATAGCCAAATTGGCAACTAATAGTGCATCTAAGTAACCTGCTTTAGTAGTTATTCCACCACCTCCGCTAAAATAATAGATTAGTGAAGATGATTTTATCAGAATAGCAGTACTTGGATAAGTATGATAAATAATTGAATTAGGGTGCATTTGGTATAGTTTTTTAAGTGAGAAAAAAGAACACTGATAAAATATATGCTATGAAATAAATAAAGATTTAAAAAATAAGAGAATGCAATTTAGAAACAAACACTGTTTTAGAAAGAAATGTATTAAAATAAAGTAAACATCCATTCATTGTAAAATTAAAATTTGCATTCCAAAATCCAAAATACATTTACTTTGTAATGGAATGTATAAATGGAGGATAATTTTACAATGTTCTGAAATGTAAGAAAAATGGATTGCCAGAAAATGTAGTAAGATTTGTTGCAGCAGAAGTAGTATTAGCACTTGAATATTTAAATACAAAATTAAAAGTAATTTATAGAGATTTGAAACCAGAAAATATATTACTGACTGAAACAGGACATATTAAATTGACAGATTTTGGATTAGCAACATTAAGAAAAGATGATGAAAAATCATATCTTTTAGCTGGCACTCCTGAGTATTTAGCCCCAGAAATTATTACAAGATAAGGTCATTCTTATGAAGTTGATATTTGGACTCTTGGTATTTAAGTATTTATAGAATTAATAGGAATTCTTATATTTGAGATGATTAATGGTAATCCACCATTCAATGATCCAAATAGAAGAGTTGAAATGATCACCAAATAAATTTTACTTAATGATCCTACCTATCCTAAAACTATGAGTTCAGCTGCATGTGATTTAATTCAAAAACTACTTAAAAATGATCCAAAAGAACGTTTAGGAGTTAAAGGAGGTTATGAAGAAATAAAGAATCATCCATTCTTTAATTCAATTAGTTGGGATGTTATTCATTTATAAGTATCTCCACTTAAAACATTTGCTGAAATGAGCAATTTAAAAAACTCAACAAAAATTATAAATCCCCTTCCTCAACCATTAGATGATACGCCATGTAATCCTTATATACAGAATGGTAAAGTTGATGGTATTTCATATCCTGAAGAAGGTGAAACTTTCAATTCCAAAATTTGATCACAAACATAAAATACTATGTAAACATTTTATATATGTATGTCATTTTAATCACAATGCATTTTATTCATATAAATTACTAAATTTCTCTCCAAATTTAAATTATTCTTATTATTATTTCCATTCTTCTACTTTCTTCTCATCATTATTTTATTATTAATTTTGATTATCAATTTATTATTAAACTTGAATATCCTCCTCAGTTGAATAATCTACATATTCTATATCTTTTGTTTCTTTAAGAGATAACTTATCTTCAGGATTCAAAGTCTTTTTATTTAATTTATATATAATTACCCTACGATATTTAAATGCTCTATAAAGATCCTTACATAAACTTCTAAGAAAAGTTACAGAACAAATGCTGAGTAACCCAAATATAAATATAAATCCTACGAGTTTTAACAAAGCCCATTCATAATAATCTGGATTATCAGGATAAAACATATGTACAGCAGCTGGCATAATACCAATTCTTCTTACATTATTACCTGGTTAATTCTCAAATACAATATAATGATTTTTAATGAAAGGTTCTCCCAAAATAATATAATCAGATTCTGAAACTTTTATATTGAAAAGACAATTTTAAATCATTTAATTTTCACTCACACTTTCACACTTTCTATATATCAAATGATAATTATCTATAGGAATAGTATGTTCTCCAAATATAAATGCTAATCTATAATCAATAGCTGTTGAGAAATGATAGTTCTTGCAATATAATATATACATCTAATTTATTATTATATTATAAATACTTCATCATCTACTAAATTGCATTCTGTTCCTACATGTGCATTATCTAATGATTAAATTAAAGATATCAAAATGTTATAGGGGAGTTCAATAAATTATGAATTCAAAGTGAGTAAAGCTTTATTAATTGGTAAATTTGCATTTATTAAATCATTTCCTTAAGCATTCTATATAAAATTAAAAATAAATTACAATAAATTGAATTTTATCTACTTAAACCATCCAATAATAACCAGATTTTTCAAGTCTCTATATCCATTTGACATTCTATTATTATTTATGGACATATTTATAATCAAATCCTCCTACTTATACTACCATCTCTGAAAAATTAAGAGAACTTTCATAAGTGTAAAGAGCAAATTATTATCTTGTTAAATGAAGTTAAGTTTATTCTTATACTAATTTTTCAACGAAATCTGTATTACTTTATGCCTTTTCTTCTTCTGTTTCTGTATACCCAAATCCAAATCCAATAACACCATCTGCTAAAATTGGTAATTCAGTATTAATGTAATCTACTTAGAGCATCTATAATCCTGTTATATTAACTAATGCTGGTGGTGTGCTATTTCCCCATTCATAAGAGAGGAATTATGAAATAGTCATTTTTTTTGAAGAATTGTATGCAAGTAATTATATTGTATCAGTTTAAAAAGTTCCTTAAATTAGAGATTCAGATGAGTAAATTTAACCATGAACTTTAATATCATTCCATTTAGTTGCATCAAATAATTTTTCAAATTTTGAATCAATACACTTTCCAATCTTCTTTGAATTTTTACATTTTTTGTTATTGTCATATTTTAATGATTTAATATCTTTACAACTTAAACATGAATTTGATTTATACCATGTCCAAGGAGATGTTAAATCAAGCTAATATATTATTATGATTTCTATACAGCTAATGAAAATATGCTTTAATTTGTAATATGATCTCCTAAAATCACTTCAACATTATAAAATACATTCTTTGTAAAACATATTTAAGTCACAAAAGTATCATTATGATAATAATCTAAAAATTCATTTGGACATTTTTAAGGTTTGATGCTAGTAACTATATCATCTTTTTGAACATCCTTATATTCATAAACATGTCTTGATAACTTCTATTCAAAATAATTTCCAAATGTTTATGGAAGAATAATTAAGAGAAAACTAATCATTTTATTAATTATTTTATACACTTTTTTATGTATATGTACAACTTTGAAAACAAAATTTTAAATTAAGATTTTTATTTTAATGGCAGATTAGGAGTAATAATAAGCACCACCCGCTCCAGAATAAGAATAAGCAGCCCCAGTTGAAAAGAAAGGATTCGGAAGAGGAGGAAGAGGATAAAGAGAAAGAAGAGAAGGAGGAGCTCCAAGATAAAATAGAGGTCCCAGAAGATTTGGTGGAGAATAAGAATGGACCCCATTGACTAAATTAGGAAGATTAGTCAAGGCTGGTAAAATTAAGAGTCTTGAAACTATTTTCTAATTCTCTATTCCAATTAAGGGTATCAATTTATTATTAACATAATTTAGAATATCAAATTGTGGATCATTTCCTTAAGAATTTGAAAGAAGAACCACTTGCCCTTGGTCCAGTCTAAAAGCAAACATGTGCAGGATAAAGAACAAGATTTAAGGCCTATGTTGTAGTTGGAGATAATCACTAACATATTGGTTTGGGATGGAAATCAGCTAAAGAAGTTTAAGGAGCTATTAAAGGAGCAGTCATTAATGCCAAACTTAATTTGATTCCAGTTAGAAAAGGATATTGGGGAAATAAGATTGCCTAACCACACACTGTCCCATGCAAAGTTACAGGAAAGGAAGGATCAGTCAGAGTTAGATTAGTTCCAGCACCCAGAGGTACTGGTATAGTTGCAGCCATCACTTCTAAGAAAGTGTTACAAATGGCTGGTATCCAAGATTGCTACACTTAATCCAAAGGAAGTACAAGAACAAGATCAAACTTCTTGAAAGCAACCTTCCATGCCTTAAAAGAAACATATAATTTCCTTACCCCAGATCTTTGGGGACATACCAGATTAGAATCAACACCATTCTAAGAACATAGTGAATACTTGGCTGCCTTAAAATGAGATAATATAGCAATCATTATATAATAATTTATGTTCATTATTTTTTAAATATTTTTTAATTTTATATTGTTTTTCTCCTTATTAATATTCATCCATATATTCTAAATTACAATAAATCTTTTAAATAACTCTAAAATAAAAACAAAAATGATTTAGATATTAGGAAATAATTGAGATTTTAAAAAAATTTATATTATTAATTTTAGGGATGTCATCGGGATCACATTTAAGCAAAGAATTACATGATCTAATAAAGTCAATAGGAGAGACTCGTAGTAAATAAGAGGAAGACAAAATTATCATAAAAGAAGTTCAATAATTAAAGACTAAACTTAATGAAAAGAACATGCCATCAAAAAAAGTGAAGGAAATGCTTATTAGAGCAATTTATATTGAAATGTTGGGGTAAAATGTAAAAGTGAAGTATAAAGTCATGATGCATCTTTTGTACATATCAATGCAATACATCTAACACAATCTAAGAATTTAGCACAAAAAAGATTAGGCTATTTGTGTTGTTCCTTATTTTTGGATAATGATAGTGAACTACTTATTTTATTGGTTGCTACACTCCAAAAAGATCTTGCATCAACTAATGTTCATATTGTAGTAAATGCTCTTACTGCTGTAGGAAAATTGATAAGCAAGACTTTTGTTAATGCATTAACAGAACCTGTATTAAAATTATTGACTCATAATACTGATATTGTGAGAAAGAAAGTAAATTGAATAATAATATGATTTTAGGCATTAATGGTAATGTAAATTATTAGATAATTGAATTAAGATTGTATTACAGAATAAGATTATGATGATAGAATCAGAAGAGGTATATAAGACAAAGAACCAAGTGTTATGGGAGCAGCATTCAATTTGTATCATGAAGAATTAAAGAAAGGTGCTGTTAATAAATATAAACCATTAACAGGTACTTTTGTTTCAATGTTAAAATAAATTATAGAACATAAACTACATAAAGTAAAATTTTTAATATAAATATAATATAGGATTATGATTATCATAGATTTCCTGGTCCTTGGTTATAAATTAAATTACTTTAAATTCTTACTCTTTTGGGAGCTAATGATTTAAAAGTCAGTGAATAAATTTATGAAGTATTGGGATCAACATTAAGAAGAGCTGATGATACAACAATTAATATAGGTTATGCTGTTACTTATTAATGTGTTAAATGCATTAGTGGAATTTATCCTTAATAAGGTTTACTTGAATAAGCAGCTAATTCAGTATCTAGATTTTTAAAATCTGATAACAATAATCTAAAATATTTAGGAATTAATGCTTTAACTTAGATTGTTTAAATTTCATAAAAATATGTATTAGAACATTAAATGACAATTGTTGATTGTTTAGAATCTAATGATGATACATTAAAAAAAGAAACTTTAGAATTACTATTTAAAATGACAAATGAATAAAATTGTGAAATAATTATTCAAAAATTGATTCATTTTCTTAAAACAAGTTCAGATTCTAATTTTAAAAAGGATTTATTTATTAAAATATCTTTATTAAATGAAAAACATGCACCTACTTAAGAATGGTTTATTAAGACAGCTAATACATTATTTGAATTTGGTTCTGAATTTATAGATAATGATGTCAGAAATAATTTCTTTAAATTATTAATAGATAATTTTAATGATATTGGAACAGAATTTGGTGAATTCATAACTGATATCTATTCTGATTTATTAAAAAATGATTTGTAAGATAATATATTGAAAATTGTTTGTTGGGTTATTGGTGAAATTGGTTCATAAATATATGATTAAAATCCAAATAAATTAAATGAATTAACTTAATTAGTAATCATGAAATTAGATTCACAATTAGAATCTGAAACAACCATATCATGGATATTAACATGTTTAGCTAAATTATAATCAGCAAGAGCATTTTAAATGTTTGATTAAACTAGAGCAATCTTTTAAAAATATATGTAATCAAAAAATCTAGATTGTTAATAAAGAGCAATTGATTTCTTTACTCTTGCTAAATTTAATGCAGCCCTTAAAGGTTCTCAATATATTACTATAGATCCCAAAATGTCATTCTTAGATGCTTATGTTTAATAAGAAAGATTACGTGGGGCTTAACCTTATAATCCTTCATTATAAGTTAAAGCAGCTGCCTTAGGTTCAGCAACAGAAGCACCTTCTCTTAATTTTGGACCTTATAGTGATAATAAATATGGAAGTGTCAAAACTGGTACATTTGGTGTAGAAGAAAATAAAACAACAAATTAGAATTCAACTGTTCCAACTATAGCAGGACCTTGGGATGATACAGGATATAATTAAAAATAACCATCTGTTGCTAAACCAGTAATTGCTGCTCCTATGGCTATAGGTTCAACAGTTGGCATTAGTAGTAATGGAAGTAATTAAACAACAACAACTAAAACTACTATGTAATCTATGGGTAGTGGATAAATGGGTGTGAATACTAATCAAACTCAAAATAATTATATTCCACCTGTTAAACCTCTACCACCAAAAGAAGATCCAAACTTAAAAGAAAAGTAGAAATTAGCAAATTAATTATTTCCTTCCTTCTCTTAAACTTAACAATAACCTCAGTAATTATATGTATTTATAGAATAGATAAACTTAAAAAAAAGGTATTACAGCAATGGCTACATAAAAACCTATGAATGCAAATCCAACTTAAGTACCTTAATCAAAACCACCTGCATAAGTTAATAATTTATTAGAAATTGATGACTCTTTACCAATTTAATAGTCAGTCTCAAGTGTTTCTTAAGTAAATGTTCAATAACCTTAAATAATAACTCAAAAAACAGTTGTGCCTTAATAATTACAACCATAATAATAGTGGTCACAATCTACTCCAGTATAGACATTTCCATAACAATAAATTAAATCATATATACCAGCAAATATCAATGTTGATTAATATGAATAATTATGGGAAAGAAATCAAAATATTAAAGAAGTCACTTTGCAAAGTAAGATTAAATCAGAATAAGATTTTAAAAAGATGATATAAACAATTAATATTAATGTAATATTGAATATTTATTTTAGGTTATTGAAGTGATAGAATAAGAAATTATTTGTGCTGGTGCCAATGCAGAAAGTAAGAGTTGTGTATTATTATATGGTTGTTACAATTAAAATGGATCTTTGGATTTAAAAATTAATACTACAGATCCAAAGGATGGTGAATATATTTTAGCTCTAATCAAGAGATAATTCTGTTGATAAGGTATTATAGAAACAATTATATATATTTTATTAATCATTTAATTCTTGGGAATTAAAACTTCTATTATTATCTTTCTGGTTCTATTCGTAATTAAGATAATGCAGAATTTTTATAGGAAGGTGCACTACTTTTATTTTAGCTTGAATTAGTAAATTTAGGATTATTTGTAGTTTTAGTTAATCTTTGTACAATTTTACCCAACTTTTACTGATTTTATTATGAATATTTTGATATTCTATTCTTGAGTTCCACAGTCCTTATAAAATTATAATTAATTCTTTACTTTTTATAATCTTTAAGAAAAGTTTCTTTATTTCTAAATGTGGAAGGAGTTCTCTATAAACGGTGCATCAATTTTTCATTTTCTCCAACTATTTTCATAGCCTCTTTCTTTCTGTAAGATAAATTAAGAGACTTTAATGAATTGGCAGAACTTTATCTAGTTAATGATCTTTTGGGAAGAGATGAATAAGTTTTTTAATTTCCAATATCTACTATTCGATTAAGAATTTTAGTATTTTCCTTAAATAACCGTTATTCCTTTTGTAAATCAACTTATAATTTTGTATAGAATTTATTTGCACGTATTTATTAGTATTTATCATTGTCTTATAAAACATGCTAAAAATGTATTCAATTTTTATACTCTTCTTGATAAATATGGATCAGATCTAGTATTTACTATTTTAAATTTATGTTATTAGAATTATTCAGCCTAACATACTTTTTTAATTATATCCTATTCAATATATTTAGGTGCTTTCATTATTTATTAAATTATAATTTATTCAATTTAAGAAAAAGGATCAATATTAACACATATTCTATTATTATTGAATTATATGATATATTCATAAACTCTTAAAAGAAACTATATCTGAAACACAATATTAATATCCATTTCATATACCAATCATAGAATTAATTAACATATTTATTATTACAATCATACTTATTACAATATTGATATATATAGAAAAAAGAAGTAATTCAAGAATTAAATAAAGATATTTTAAATAATGAAATGAATAATATGATGGTTTATCAAGTAATTGAAAAAAAAAAAAAAATTTTTGAAAATCTCAAACGCTTAACATCTATGAAATAATCTAAAAACTTCAGTTTAGAAAATTGTTAATAAAATTCATATTTATTAAGAATTAATATATTAATGATTTCAAATAGTTACCAAATATCAATCTTTTTTTAAGGAAAATATAAATATCAGGTTTTGGAATATTTTAATTCCTTTCATTATTTGGATGATTTCAAAATGCTTTGTGATTCATTAAAAAATGATTTTAAATGCAAGTAATTGAAAAAAAGAAATAAATAATAACCTATAAAAAATCATATCTTAAAGAATTTTATAAGAATTATTCAATTAAAACATTGCGATTCTTGTTAATTTTACAAATATTTTTCTAATATTCTTTTAGATACAATTTTAGATGAAAAAAAATAGAGTGATATTCTTCCTTGATTGATTAAAAATGAAAGAATAATTTAATAGGTCATTTATTTGAGTGATTAATAGAAATTGCAATTTAGATAGATTTATGAGGATGCTAATGTTATTAAATATATTAATTCAATAAGAGTTAGAGTTTAGAATATCTAATAAAGAATAGGTTTAGTGAATGCTAAGTATTTTATCATATAAAAATCATTTTGAAAATTTATTTAAAATTAAATGTTTGAGAAGGAAATAGTGATTGATGGAAAAGGCCATTTGTTGGGTAGATTAGCCTCTTATATTGCCAAAGAATTGTAGAGAGGATAAAGAATTGTTGTAGTCAGAAGTGAGTTGATTTAACAATCAGGTAAGCGATCTTAATAATTGAAGGATCTCTCTTTAGAAACAGAGTCATTTTTGAAGAATATTTAAATAAGAGAATGGCCTTCAATCCAAGAAGAGGATACAAGCACTATAGAACACCATCAAGATGCTTTTGGAAGGTTGTTAGAGGAATGCTTCAATACAAGTCAAAGAGAGGAGCAGCTGCCCTTGAAAGATTAAAGATCTTTGAAGGTGTCCCCCCTCCTTATGACACTAGAAAGAGATAAGTTGTTCCAGATGCCCTTAAATTGATCAGACTCAAAAATCATAGACCTTTTTGCACTTTGGGTGATTTATGCGCTTCAGTCGGATGGAATTCATAAGCAGTTGTTAATAGACTTGAAGAGAAGAGAAAATAAAGGTATTATTAAAAATATAATTTATTAGAGGAACAGCATATTATAAGAGAAAAATTGCAAGAGAAAATCTTAGAAGAAAGGCTATTGGAGCTAAAGAACTTACTAGCATCAATGCAGAATTAGAGAAGTTAGGCTATTGAAATATTATAATAAAATAATGTACAATTAAATATTTTAGTAATTTTTTTCAATATATTTTCTTTAATTTTAGAGAAATTTTTTTTGAATAAGATGAAATTAAAGAGGGTCTTTCAATATATTCCAACTTATTAATTGCAGGTAATTATTTGGAATGATCAATTGTTGTATGTAATGAATGAGTACTAAGTGCTTTTTAACTTATTAAGCGAGTTAATCTTATATCTTAATTTTTCAATTGTCTAACATAAGTATTATTTTTTTGAGTATCAAATTTCAATTTTTAAAGAAGAATTAAAGTTTGAATTCTTTCACCAAAACTACAATTTCTATTTTTAGTTTCTAAACCAGAACTCTTCTTTCTTTTTCTGTTTGATGGACTTTCAGGATATGGATGATGATGTATCAATTAGTGACATATTGACATCTTTGTTGGAGAACTACTTATGATCTTATATTCAATTAATGAAACTTTGAATATAAAAAGAATGGCTTAAACACAAAGGATTAATTTTCTCCACATTTTTAAGCAAAACTATTGTCTTTAATATTTTGTTTTTTAATGAGTAAAAGTTAAAAATATATATTAACATCTCTTATTTAAGCTTCCTTCGAATGTAGATTCAGAACTAAGACTTCTTTTAGGTCTAAAAAATTAATATGATATTTATTTACATTTCTTAGTTTGATTTCATATCATTTAGCGATAATAATTTTATGTGACCTTACTTATGATCTCTATATAAGTTTAATTTAGTTAAATATCTTTAGCTTTGCAAATTTGGTAACCGGCTGGTCAATAATTATTAAGTAAGATGAGTTTTGATAACAAAGCAGTTTTTTTATTTAACTCTTGTTTCCATATTCTTTTATTAAAAGCAAAATTAAAATATTGGAAAATTTTAGTAATTACCATTTAATTCACCTAGATATATTACATATATCAACATTTAATTAATAAATAAATACTTTACAAAAGAAAGAGTACTAAAAATTTGAATGACATATATCAGTATAATTAGCATCAAAAATTAATCTCATAAATTTATACTTTTTTTTATTTTTGATATTTTCATTTATCCATTTCTATATAAACTTCAATTTAAAATTACAATTATTTATATTATATCATTTTCGATATTGAGTTGTACAATAGACTTAAGATCATATAATACTTAATAGTATTTAGAATTACATAAGATTATAATCTTAGCATTTATTTCTCATAAATATTCAAAGATTTATATTGTTTTAATAGTTCTTTTAGATTTATTTCTACAAACTAATTATAATCAAAAAATTAGTAAAATTTATAAATTATTACCATTTATATCTTAATTATTCACCATACATACATATATTTTTATTTTAGTATATTTTTAGTAAACAATTAATTGATTGAAATATGATAATTTTTAATTCTTTATCCAAAAAGATCATAATTTGTTAAATTGATTAGTATTATAAAAAAATAAAAGAAAAACACAGAAATTTAGAATTTAAAAGGATGGAAATATAATAATAGTAATATAGATTATTAAATTTTATAATAATAAAAATAAAAGTTATAATGGAATAAGCTCAATTTTCTTTAAAATAAGTTTGTAGACAAAGAGTGAAAAGTTTGTTTGTACAATTAAGAATTGATAATCCTAATTTATCATCTTCCATTCTTGTTGTAGATTAGAAAACTTTAAAAATAGTTTCTGCTTACATGAAGATGTCTGAGTATAAATTAAAATTAATATAAGATTATTAGAATAAGGAATTAATGCAGTAGAAAATCTAAATTTGAAAAGAAAACCTTTTAATTTGGAAGCAATTTATTTTATCACACCAACTTAAGAATCCATTGCTTTATTAATTGAGGATTTTGCAAATGCTTAATTTCCATAATATAAATGTGCACATGTGATTTTCAATAATAAAATGCCATAAGGAATAGCTTAAAAGATACAATCTGAATAGAATTTAGTTAAGAAATTATCTACTTGTAAAGTTTTTAATTTAGACTTTAATTGTACTAATGAATAATTATTCACATTTGATATGATATTTGGATTAGAAGTATATAAAGGAAGTATGTATTAAATTAAAATAAGGAAATGTTATTTTGTAAGAGATGGCTGAAAAAATAAGTACAGTTTTGGTGTCATTTGAGAAATTTTATACTTTTGAGTTAATTTTTAGATAAGATAATTGGAAGATATGTTAATAATTAGCATAATTCACATAAGGAAGATTAAGAGAAATATTAGAAGCTTTAAAAAGAACAAATAGTTCATAATATGATCATAAAGAAAAAACATGTGGAAAAATAAGAATAGTAATTATAGATAGAGCAATAGATGTATTATCACCATTATTACATGATTTTTATTATTAACCAATGTTTTATGATTTATTGGAAATAGAAAATGATATATATTAATATGATATGTAATATGGAGATAAGAAAGTAACTAAGAAATAAATTTTAAATGATTAAGATGATTTATTCAAGAAATATAAATTCAAACATATTGCTGATGTATTAGAAGAAGTTAGTAGTGATTTTTAAACATTTATGTAAACAAATACAGCAGCTAAAGTTGCTAAAGATAAAGAATAAAATTTATCATTAAAATAAATGACAGATATTGTTAAAACAATGCCTTAATATTAAGAATTAGTAGCAAAATATACTATGCATATGGAAATTGTAGAAAAATGTTTAGAATTATATAGATAAAAGGATTTATAAGAAGTTGGAGAATTAGAATAAACTTTAGCAACAGGATGTGATAAAAAAGGATCATCAGTAGCAGGAGAGAAGATAATTTAAAGAGTAAATTATTTTATTATGATTTTATAGATTATTTAAGTATTAAAAAATCAAAAATTAAATGAATTTGATTAAGCACGTCTTATATTATCAGCCATAATCTAAATTGATTTAAGTGAAAAAGATAGAAGATAATTGACAGATATTCTATCTATTGAAATGTAAAATGCTGTTCATAATTTAAAATTATTAGGAATTTAAACTTAACATAGTGGTAGCAAAGTATATATTTATAATAATAATTTAATAGTCTCATAAAAGAGTTAATGAATAAGTCAGAAAATATGCCAAAAATAAAATGGCTAATGAAACATTAGAATTATGTAGAAATACTCCTATTATTGAATAATAATTAGAAGATTTAATACTTAAGGATTTTTAGACATCAGGAAATTTTGAAAAAATAGTCTTAAATGAATAATAAAATGTTTAAGGTCAAGGTAAATCTCTTAGATAGAAGGGATAAATTAAATTGATGTAAGATGATGTAGGATTTGATGAATAAGATAAATTAGTATATATTTAATTATTTAATATTAGCTTGTTTTTATTGTTGGAGGTGTTGGATATAATGAAGTTAGAAGTTTGATGAATAACAAAGTTATTAATAAAAATTTAATTATTGGAAGCACATTCTTATTAAGACCTAATGATTATGTCAAAGAACTTGTGAAATTATAAAAATTATGATATATTTATATTATATTAATATATGAATAAAACTCTTGAGAGAAATTAAAATGGAACTGTAATTATGAATCTAAAGAATTTGAAAATTATATGTGAAAGAGAAGGATTATATTAAAATCCAGAAAACAATGATACATTATATTTGCATTTTAAAGGTAAATATATGTTTTACAATATTTAGGATTTGACAAGATTGAAAATCTTGAACCATATTTTAATCTTGTTGCCTTATGGTTAAATAATAATGCCTTATAAAAGATTGAAGGATTATGTTAACTTAAGAAATTAATTAGCTTATTCTTAAATCATAATTTGATTGATAAAATAGAAAATATTTCTGCATTATAAGATTTAGTTACTTTAAATTTAAGTCATAATTCAATAAAGAAAATAGAAAATATATCCTCTTTAACCAAACTCTAAAATCTTAATTTATCTCATAATTTATTGACTAATTATTAATCATTATTAGAAATTTAAGATTGTCCATCAATATAAAATTTAGATCTTTCAAATAATCATATTAATTATGAAGAATCTATTATTACAATATTTCAATAGACATATATTGGATGTTTATATTTAAAAGCAAATACTTTTGGTATATTTTTATTTTAATAAAATTAAGTGAGAGAATGTCCAAATTATAGAAAAACTATTATTGTTGCAATAAAAGCATTATAATTTTTAGATGATAAACCAGTAACACCTGGTGAACGTAAAATTAGTGAGGCTTGGTTTATTGGAGGAAAAGATGCTGAATAATAAGAAAGAGTATCTTAAATTGAAATTAAGAGAGAATAAGATCATTAGATATATTTATAGACTTTAGAAAGATAATAGAAAGGTGAAATAAGAAATTAATTATTAAATAAATAATAAATATTATGCAAAGAAATAAGATAATTATAGATTTAGTATTTTGATGGAGAAGAAGTTGATGATTTGATTGAATAAAAAGAAAATGAATTAAAAAATGTAGAATTTGAATTAGATAAATATTAAGTTGACACTATACTTCCTCATCAATGTTTTTTAACCACAAAGGATGATGAAGGAAATACTGTCATTTTAAATAAAACTGAAGACGTAAAAATATTAATATGAAAAAAGGAAGCCAAATAAATTAGGGACAGATATTTCAATTAAGAAATGTAATAAATAAATCAAAAATGTGATAATAATAATGTTGAAAATTAATTAAATAATTAAAAATATGAACAATAAGAAGAACAAGAAGAATGTTTATAATCAAATAAATAATCAAAATTTATTATTAATTTAGATTCTGGTCCTTAAATACCAAAAGTTGATACTAAAGCATAATAATTAAGAGAATATAAATAAAAGAGAGAAGGTTGGACAATTGATCATGATGATTTATTAGAAAATCTATTAATGTATCATTAATTTAATTTTGATGCTGTAAGTGATGAATTTAAAAGAATTATGGCATATGAAGATTAAGAACTTAAATATTTAGAGCCTGAAGATTTAAGAATAATTTGGACATATATTGAATTGTCAAAATATAGAAATAAAATACCTTAAAATCTAGATAGGATTGAGTGATTTAAACAAAAATTTTATAAATTTTTAATATCTATTTCAACTAACAGCCTGCCATAACAAGTTCTATTACATTTTATGTAATAATTGTATTATTAAAAAATTAAATTTGAATTCATTTTATTTTTTTTTATTAAATCATTTTATTTTTCACACTTTTCAAATGTCCTCCCAATGCTTAAGGTGAAGGATAGACTAGATTATGACAAGCACATATATAAACTGTTTTTGATGATGTTATTATTTTTTTATTTTTTTTTAATGTAATAGATTCTTTTAGAATATCACTATTTAGAATATCATTGTTATTATTGTTATTTTTTTGTTAGTAAAATTAAAGTTTCTCACTAAAATATTATTTAATTTCAATTATTTATTCATTCTTTGTTTAGGGTTATCTAAATTACTAAATTTTGCTCAATTTTCCCTTCAAATTAAGAATTAGTGCATCAATAGCTTATAAATACTATTCTTTAGACGATATTATATTTGATTAAGAATCAGGTGATTTTAAATCCTCTTTAATTAACATTTTTATTCATTAATAGGATTATTATAAAATATCAATCTTGATATAATCTTTATCAAATAAACCTCTTCTGTCATAATTAATTCTTTACTATTTTAAGATGAATAAGGTTTTAAATACTTAATTACCAATTATAACATACATTATTATACTTTATTAATTCAACTCAAAATATATATTGTTAATCTAGGTTAAAAAGACTGTTATAAAATAAGATAACCTAATGATTAAATTGATTCTCATTAATAAATTATCTGATGAAGACTAATACAACCTTTCTGTACTGTAATTCTTCAAAAATATACAATTAGAAAAGCCTAAACTATTAAGTAAATATTGAGAATTTTAGAAAATGAAAATTTTAAAATTTGAATGTCATAATATAAAAGAAGTGTGTATTTCTCAAACATAGGAATTCATTAACTTATTAAAAAATAGCTTGTTTCTTTTTTTTTTGTAAGTAGTTTCTTAAAAAAATTCAAATATGAAAAAAGGAAAGAATTATAAACAACTTTCTTACTGAAAAGCAATTAAATATATTCATTATTTATAATTGCCTTCTAGAAGAGGATTATTATATGAATCTACTAAATTATAAGATAGAAATAAGTAATCTAATTCAAGTTTACTATCATCTTAATCCTTTTTTCGAATTTGATTTAGATTTAGTTTTAAAGTTAGAGAGATTTTCCTTCTATTCTAGGTTTTATTTTGAACGTTAATCTAATTATTAAGAAGGGACTTCTTCTAAATGATCTAGATCTTTATGTAAATCTATTAGAAGCATTACTAGTTTTATTAATTACTCCTTTTTTTATTTACCAATATTATTGTTGCTTCTGACTATTTTTTGATTTTTTAAGTTATCCTTTTAATCTGTTTCCATTTTTCTAGAAAATTTCATTGAAAATTTATTTTTATGTTGTTTCTTAAGGGAAAATAGATTAAATAAATTTTTCTAGGAAAATTCTAAAACTGTTTAAATCTGATTAACCAATGATGATTATTAAATATTATATAAAAATTATAAATAATTATAATATACTAGATGAATAGGATTATTTAAATCATTTATGAGCATATTCAAAGAATTATTATTTTTCAATATTTTAACTGAAATTTCTACTATGCTTAGATGATGAACTTGATGATTAATCAGTTGTTGATGAATTTTTATTAATACTCTGATTAGCATTAAATTCATAACCCTAAAATAATTCTTAATGATTTAATTATTAATACCTAAAGAAGCAGGATCTTTTAAAACTAAAAGATTCTATTAAATCAATTCATTATTCTCTTCATCTTCAATTAATATTTATTTTTAATCAAAATTATCTTCAGTTCTCTAATTAATATATATTATAAAAAGAATACATTTGGTTGGAAGGGAGGAATTAATTCGAAATTTTATAATTTTTACCAAGGAAAGTTTTAAAACCATGGATGTTATTTTATTTCTTAACTACCATTAAAACCTAATCTTTATTGAGGTTTTCTTTAAAGTAGCTATTTAAATTAAATTATCTTTTACTCTATTTATAAAATCAGCACCTTCTAATGACCAATTTTCTGGTAATTCAGATTTCTTTATTTAAACCTATTTAGCCATAATTTGATCTCTAATTTCCTATCTAGATCTTCCAACATATGGTCTCTAAAATTTATATGAATAAGTACTCTTCCTAACATAAATTCATAAGCAATGACTCCTAAAGCATAAAAATCAACAGCATATGTATGATTTTATCTGTACATCACTTCCGGAGCTAAATATTTATTATAATATATACCCATATATCCTGGTGTACCACTTGTATCACTAGAATTCTCGGGTTTCATAATTCTTGCAATACCAAAATCAGTCAAATGAACATATCCTTTATTGTCTAATACTAAATTTTCTGGTTTAATATCTCTATGAATTATTTTATTTTCATGCACATATTCGAGACTCAAGAATATACAAGCCACAAAGAACCCTCAATATAATAGTTTTGAATTTACTAGTCTACTCTTCATTAAACCTTCTCATTCTTCCTATATGATATCTTAAGTCACCTCCAGACATATAATCCATAATTAAATAAAGTGTTTCTCTATCTTAATAAGCGTAATTCATATTAACTAAGAAAGGATGTTTTAATTCACTCAAAAGTATTCTTTCATTCATAACTGAATTAACACTCTTTTTTGTTATAATTCTACTATTACTAATATTCTTACAATGCTTTTGACATTTCTTTCATTGCATATACTTGTCCAGTTTTCTTATGCTCAACTTTCCATACTTTACCAAATCCTCCTATACCAACCACAAAATGAAAATGAAATGTGTTTCTACAATACAAATTATCATTAAATAGTTCTTTTAATTAATTAATAGATTGTGTTTAAATTGATTGGACTTATTACTTAATTATTGGTGGTTTTGATTTACTTTAAGTAATTTCTCTTGCTTTTGCAAATAATGCCTATAATTATTATGAACTTTGATTCTAATTATTTTATGCATCATTCATTTCTAAATTTGGTGATTTGCTTTATCTAATCAATTTTGTTAAATTTGCAACATCAATCTAAGATCCTTTATGAGAATGTAATGCTTTTTGAAGATTTTGCTCAGAATTCTGTGGTGATACCTATGAACTATTAGGAACATTGATAGGCTGCCTGAAATTAATGAGAAGTTAAGATATCACAGGCTTCTTTAATGAGGTTGGACTACTTACCTAACTAGGTTTTCTAGAGCCTAGAATATTCAAGTGCATCTATAAATTAATTATAAAATATAAATAAATTCATTACCTATTTTATGTTTATTTTCATTTTCTAAGTAAAATTAAATTCTTAAATAAAAATTCATTTATTTATCAAAGTATTTTCAAAGATTTACATAATATATACTTATAATATTTATTTTTATTTATGCAGAATCAATATTCAATAGTTATATATTATAGATAATATTTGAATTCAAAATATTTCTATAATATTTAATTGATTACAAATTAAAACAATAACTTAAAGATTATATATTTTCCTTTTATTAAATTCCTATGAGTTAGAATATAATTAAATTTTAAAAAGGACTTAAAGTTTTGTATTTGAAATATTTAGAATTATTTAATTACTTTATAGTTTAATTTATAAAGGTGAGGTATATAAGAGCCTTAAGTAATATCAAACTGATAAATTTTGATGAATCTTTACTTAAAAATAAGTACTTTTTTAATTCATAATATTACAATTAAATTTTGTTTAAGTGCTCAAATATATCTTAAACTTATGATATCTATTATTAAGTGTAACTGCTAAATTAAAATTCAGTATAGTATTCATTATTGCATTAAGGTTTAAAGAATAAATAATTGGATTTATATTCAAAATTAAACTTTTTAAAAACTAAAAACAAGGAGACTTAATTTATAAAATATGATTCTTTTACTTTTATAATAATCTATTTTACTTATATATAAATCATCTTAGTTGTTAATAATTCAATTTATACTCTAGAGGTCATATTAAAATTAAATAATGTAGATTATTACAAACTTTAAATATTTATAAAGTGATTATTTTGCATGTTTAAATACTTTATAAATTTGAATAAATTAATACTTATTAATCTGCATAAAGAAATTTATAAATCATATTAATTATAGGAGAATTCCTTTATTAATCTTTCAGTGAAATTCTAATAAATTAATTAAAGCTGATAAAGGAAAAAATTAAATTATCTATTAAAATCTATATTGATTAAAGAAATAAAAAATATATGTTAGATAACATATTATTGTTTTTTAATTAACTTAAAGAATTAAAGTTTTCCTAAAATGAATTTTAAAGCTTGGAGAATAGAGTATATATTGAAATTATCTTATTTGATATTAATACATAATATGTATTTATTTTATGTTTAAACCGACAATCACATATTGTGAAATCTAAAAAAAATAGAAAATTATTATTGGAATGCATTTATTTGAGCTTCCAAATAGATAGCCTTACTTTAATATTGTAGGATCAAGAAATGCTTAGAAATAAAAAACATCTTCATAAAACTAAAATAAAAAATTAGAATTTTTGACTTCAAAACATATGTCAACTTTACCAGTAACACCTGCAAGTAAATCTCCATCTTTTTTGGAAAGCTCTCGACTTTTAGTATTAAAGTAAGTTAATCTCACTCCAAGAATTAAGTAATTAAAACCAAAAAAATAGGTATAAATCAGATAGCAAAAGACTGAAAATTTCAATAAAATATGTAATTAATCACTTAGATTAAATTAATCTTTAGTGATACCTCAATAAAAGAAGGTGAAAAATTCAATAAGAATTTAATAGATTGATTCTTAACCTTCAGATTAATAAGATTTTATTGATTATGTATGTATTTAAAAATAAATATGATAATATGATTTCAATATCATATATTTTATACGAATTTTCTGTTAAATCTTTACTAAATCTGGTCTGCTTTAATAATTATAAATAAATTATATATAAGTATAAGAATATTTATATATAATCAGTAAACACGAACCTGTTATTTATTGTATAGTTGATTTAATTGTATTATATAAATATATATATATATTTTTACTAGTTCTAATGAATCTAATATAATTATTTAACTGAATCTTAATTAAATATTCATATTTTAATCAATGCACTCTTTTAAATAATTTAATATATTATTTATATTATTTAAATAAAATAGAAAAGAATGTATAAACATTTTTAAAGATTATTAAACAGTTAGATTTTAAAGGAAATAATGGAATCTTAATTTTTGAATGTATTTTAAGTAATATATTTAAATTAAATTTTATCAATTTGCTATGTAAGAATTTGATCTACCAAATCTATTAATTTCATCTGCTGCTTGATATTAATAGTGATCTATAGCCATTTATATAGCATTTATTCCAGAATTCTATTTTAATTATATACTATTATTACATTCTTTATTGAAATATCTGCTCCTTGACGGAGTAAAAATTATATAACATCTCTTGCTCCAGTTCTAGCTGCCCATATTAAAAATGTATTGCCATTTTAATCTTGAGTATTAATATTAATATTTTGATCATGATGGAGTAAATCTTTTAAATCTATTAATCTATGATCTTCAATTAAGGAGAAGACTCTTTCAATATTTGATTTATCATTCTAAGAGCTTTCTTATAATAACATATTTCGAAATAACAAGGAAGAAGGATCCATAGATGATTATGAATTAAAATGTTATTTCATTTAAATTTATCTTTAGGATTCATTATTCACTTAAGGTTCAGTATCTTTTTATATAGTTTAAAATTTTTAAGTTTTTTATTGATTAAAAATAGTATTTGTATTAGTATTGGCATGTAATAAAGTTTATAAATTACTGGTACTTCCTTGTATGAGTTTTGTGGAAGTAGTAAATTTTTGATTGGTCAACAATTTCTTTTGTCTTTAGTGTTTCTTTAAAAATAATCCTTTAGTTATCATTGGATTTAACTCTTTCTATAAGGTTTTGGATTCACTCTTCTTATAATTTAATATAAATACAGAGCCTGTTGGAGATTGGAGTCTGCTTCTAGACATAGAAGGTATATTTAGATTAGAAGGTTGTTCAGTTTTGATTCTATCTTTAGTATTGAATTTATCAAGATCTCTCATAGTTTTACAATATTCGATATATATTTTTTCTAGGGCATTAATTTAATGACTAAAATAATCTTCAAATAAACCAACCTAAATAAAACTAAACTTATTTGAAAATTAATTTTTGATTATGGTTTAATCTCTTGAAGCCAATTGGATTTCTAATTGATTGATCAATTATAACTCTCTTTATAAAAAACATTGATACATTGGATATCAAGATTATCTTAATTTTGAATTATAGTATTTGTAATTTCTGGAAATTTCATTAATTCTTCATGTAGGAACTTATTTTTGGTTTCATCATCTATAGTATTGACAATTACTCTTAATTCAGCTTATTTTAAATCATTTATTGAAACTAAATTTAAAGCATAATAAATGTAATTAATTTTAAAGTAATTTTGCATTTCAATATCACTTAAATCTAATTATGAACCAGAAGGACTTAATATACTATTATCAACTTAATGGATTTCAAAATATCTTTAAGAAACTTAATAAAAGATATTATGAATTTCATATAGTTTTTTAGTTTTGCTTTTCTTATATTGAAGATATATTTACATTGATATAAATATTATACTGATCTACTCCAACTTATCCAGTACTTTTACTGAGCATTTCATAATAAGTATCTTAACAAACAGGATAGTCAAATATTTCATTTTTATTATTTTAAATATTATCATTATCAACTCTTGTTTCATATTTAGTTTCTAAACATTTTTAAACGTGATTTTATAAATAATATCTTGTAAATTAACATGCTTTAAAAGAATTGAAATTTTCAATAGCATCATTATCTTCTTAAGTTTAAATGACTCTATCTCCAAATTTTTTGACTAATCTCAAAGCAAATTTGCTAGAAAATATTGGGACATCGTTTACTTTTGAAGCATTTATTTTGAAACTAAAGAATAAATATTAGATTATTTAGTTTCTTTAATTTCAATTTATTCTTGGTATGGCTAAATTTCATTTATATAACTAGGTAATTAAAATTCTATTTATTATTCATTTTCTTCATATATAACTGTAATTTTTAGTTTTTTATTTGAAATTTATTGAGTTATCTATTAAAGTTCAATCTTACTTTTATCTTTATTATCTTTCCTATCATTCTTTTTATCTTTTAAAGCTTCTACAATAGTTTTTAAAGGAGTAAGAGATTCAGTTTCTTAAACACTATAATTATAATTAATTTTTGATTGTTTCTTTGCAATAGTACTTAATTTTTAATTAAATTTAGATTCATTAATTTTTGGAGTTCTTTCATCAGGCATATTACTTAATGTTTAAGTAAATACACGATCTGTTAAATTAAGAAATTCTTTTTTTTTTTTTATTTCAAGATCAACTAAAGTTTATTTTTCTCTATGTGTATTTAATAATTATGCAAGTTTTCTCATTAAATGACAACTCTTTTCATTTAATGATTCAATTTCATTAATCTATTATTTAATATCAATTTTAGTAATTTTAGAGCTATTATAGTTAATTTATGTAAAATGATATTATTCACCTAAAACCTCTGCTAAATGTACTTTTGGCTAAAATTTAATTGATTCACTTATAAGAGATGTAGTAAGAGGTTATTATTATATTTATTCAATTTATTTCTAAACTTAAGGTATTTGAGGTTATACATCTTTTTGTATTTCCTCAAAATTATCTTTAAGTTCCTCTTATTTAGAAATATTAAAGTTATTTTAAACTAGAATAGTCTCAGTTTTATTTCTATGATGTAATTATGTAATGCGAAAGTCTCCTAAATTTGCACTTGTTTTACGTGTTCTTACAATTGCTGTTTTAGGAATATCTTAAGATTCTGTTTTCATAACTGTTGTCAAGAGTGGAAGTTTAGAAGAAGAATCTTTGAATAGTCTGGAAGAATGTTTAGCATATACCAAATATTTATTTCCTGTTATGATAGTTGAGCTGCCATTCTTTTTGTGTTTGCTAGGGGCAGTTGTAGTAGGAGATGCTACACTCTATAGATATTGTCTATTTGTCATATTTGCGAGAAATTTGTTTACTTATGATTATTTCATTATTGTTTAAATTACTATATAACAACTTATATGTTTGCATTGTTCAGTTGATAAAAATATTTTTTAAGTATTATTTATATTACTGACATTTTTAAGATTTCAATCATTTATAATACATTTATTAATTTAGACAAGCCTATATAATTCATTTCAGAATGAATTTTAAGAATGTTATCAATAAAATTAAGGATGTATATTTTAAATTTAGATATTATTGAGATTCTAAACTTTAGATTTTATTTATATTTCATTATTTATATAATTATTAATCAAATGATTGTCTATTATATTCTAAAAGACGATTTATTTTTTATTTTTAATCATAATGATTCTATAATTAGTAAAATATTAAAAATCCATATAATTATATTAAATTGTATATTTATTTTATTTATTAATAGAAAATTGCTAATTAATATGCTACAATATGAAGACTTTTGTACTTATCATCCATAATATCCTATCTAAATGATATCTCTAAACCCTATAATATTTCCATAAAGAAAAATTTGTTGTCAATGTTTATTATCTTGTATTGATTAAAATGATTTATAAGAAAATGGATTAATAACTTTTGAAGATTTTTATAGAAAGGTAGAATAATAAAGGGATAAAATAATTGAGATTAATAAAATATAGTAAACAATCTTAAAATCAATGAATGAATAATATAAACAATGCAAGATCATACTAGATGAAAACCTACTTAATTTAATGAAAATTCAAACGGAAATTGAAAAATTAATATCATAAGGCCAAAGACCTTTGTCTTATAGTGAATTAAAAATGTTTTCAAATATTTTGATTCACGATTTCGATTATAATAAAAAAATAATAGAAGATTTCAAAAATAATTTAGATTCTGCTTAAATGGAAATCTTGAATAAATTAAAAAAATTTAAAGAGGAAAATTCTATTCATATTTAACTTAATATAATAGTTCAGAAGTAATAAAATACTATTACTATTCCTATTCATTAAAAAATTTAAGACTTAAAGTTGAAGTTTGGAAATGCGAATGATTAAATTTATGTGAATGAAAAAGAAATAGCAAATTTAAATACAACCTTTTTTGAGAATAATATTTGGTCAAAAGAAACTTTAATTATTAAAAATAATAAAATAAAAATATTGTTAAGGGATAATTAATATTAAAAGTTTTAATTAAATTTATAGCCCTATGAAACAATTTTAACAATTAAGTAATATATCCAACAACAGGAGGGTATTAATCCTTCTGAATAAAAAATCATATATTTTGGGAGAGTGCTTTAGGATTATGAAAAAATAGAAAATATAAAATTAGTTGACAATGTAGCAAATATGTTATTGGACATCAAAAAAACTAAAATCAATCTTTTTAGCATTGATGAAAAACCTCCCTTTATAAAATTAAATCCAAAATTTACTTTTGAAAATATCATACATTAAATTCAATATCATTTCGATATTCCTTATTAGATGATTTCTTCAATATTATTTTATAATACTCCCCTTTAATAAAATTAATAGATTTAGGATTTAGTAAAAATTTAAACCTAGCCCTTTTAATTAACAATTAAATTATCTAGGCCCATAATTCTAGCAAAAACCGTATCAGGCAAAATTATAATCATAAATTCTCAAGAATTTGAGACAATTTAAAATATGAAGAAAGAAATTGAAAATAATTATCATATTCCAATAAGCGATTAATATATATATTATAAAAATGATTTACTTGATAATTCAGAGTAGTTGGCTTAGATTAGTATTAAAAAATTAGATATGATAAATATTAATTTTCTATTAGATGAAAACTTAACTTAAAAATTTTCAATTTAAGTAATTAACTTTAATAATAGATTGAGATTAATTTAAATTTTACCTTTCTTAGAAGTCATCAATAGCCTATCAGATATTGAGATTATTGGAATACCTTCTTCATCAGCTAGTTGTTTTATAAAAGGAGTCAGGGTAACAGATGGTAAGAACTTTTCTGATTTTAACATGAAAGAAAATGACAAAATCTTTATTAGTCTTAAATTTTGGGCTCGTACTTATTGATATATAATAAATATGTTATAAATTTATTAACTAAACACTTATAGGATTTTTAGCATTATATATTGTATTAAATTGCAATATATAAAATTAAATAAAGAGATTTAATAAATTATTTCAAGTTATATTAAATATTTAGTATGATAATTGAAATTCTATGAATAATTTTAGTTAAAAGTTTTTACCTTCCCTTATATAAGTAATTGTTATTATGTATTTAAATAATGGTTCTTTTAATTTAAATTTATTCATTTCAACTTATCAATGATTTTATTCCTACATGATAATTTTCTAAAAAGTATTCAAAATATATTTTAAATCTTGTTGCATTATTTGAAAATACATTTATTTGATAAATCAATTGATTGTTAAACTTTGATTATTGAATTCATTTAAAAAAAAGAAAAATTTTTTTGTTTATCTATAGTTGCAATTAAAAATTCACCCAAAAACAGAGTTTAATTCTAGTTATCTTTATTAAAAATTTAAGAGAAAATCTATTCTTTAAAATATAAATAGACAATCTTGTATAATTTATAGAATAACAATTTAGATAATTATTTATAATAGATATTATTGCAATTATTAATAATTCCTTCTAAATTATTATTATTTGAAATACATATTTTGTTCATATTCTTAACATCGTTGCAAATAGCACTTAATATTAAATAACATTTACTAGCAAATTCAGTTTTATGATGATTTTTATAAATACTTTTAGTTTTTTTTTAATTCAAATCATACAAAAAATGAAAGATATATAATTTTTAATAATATCTAATAATATGTAATGATGAGATACTTAAATTTAAAGTTAGTATAATTGTATGGTGATTAAATAATAAAAATGATTGCATTATTATTTTGTGTCTTATCTTTTCTCCATCTCTCTATGGCAAAGAAATGTTAATGCAACGAGATATATTTTGAGGACTTATGTAGAGATGCAAGAGGATGCTATTTTGAAACTAAATCTGGTATTTGTGAAGAAATAAATTGCCTTGAAAGAACTAGTGAGGATTGTTCATATTTCGCTGGAAAATTAAGATGTTATTGGGACATAACGATTGGATTTTGTTAAGAATTGTCAGGATGTGAGGAATTGTAAGAAAATGAAAAGGTTGATTCTAACGAAGAAAATTGTTAAGAAATTGATTGCCGGTGGGATTATTAGTAGAAAATTTGTGTTTCAGATGCTGATCAGAGAATGTGCTAAGATTATGATGTTCAATTTTGTATTGGAGCTATTTAAGTTGTTGGTACATAAAAGAGTGAATGCGTTTTAAATGGAGAAAACGGAGACTCTTGTATTGCTTTAGAAAAATGCGAAGATATAACATATAACAAATCTTGCAATAAATTATATTGTAAATGGGAAGATGATGAATGTAAGACCAAAACGTGCAGCGATTATAGTATACAAGAATGTCCAAGTTTTAATAAATTAAGTTAAAAACAATGTTATCCTTCTCATTCAGGATGCGTTGAATTTGTTTGTAGTGATTTTGGTGTAAAATTACAATGTTAAAATCACCCAAGGTGTTTTTGGAGTCAAAATCTCAATTCTTGTCATCAATAAACATGTGATAAGGCTACATATGCAACTTAATGTCTCAGTTTCAGCTATGCCGTAGAAAACACTGAATGTAAATGGGATAGTGTTGGTTGTCATTCATGCTATTAGATTGCATTGGTTTTCTATTTAATTATCTATATATTCTATTGATATATATATATATATATATTAATTATTATATATATATATTATTTATTCATTAACTTTTGTTTTCTGTCTTTAATTTTTATCTTTTCTTTTTCATATACTTTTAATAGTAAGAACGAACTTATGGAGGGGATCTTGTTTTTATGATTGCTGCCATAGCTTTCCAATCTTTTGATGATCCTTCTTTTATTGCTTATTTAAATAATCTCCTTTCTTCTTCTGTCCAAGGATTCTTGTTCTTGGTTTTCTTCTCTAAAACATTATTCTATCATTTACCTTCCTTACTTGTCTAATTACAAATTTACTCCAAATATTTATGATATTGTTCAATACCTTCATCCATTTATTGTGGTTATACTAAATAATTTTCAGGGAATATTTCGAAGTTGTCTTATAGTATTTTATGGATTTTTGGATGTTTATTGAACATATTCAAATTTTCAACTAAATTTCCTGTTAACTATTCCAAAAGAGCTGTAGCTTATTCATAATCCTGAAGACATTAAGCTACAAATATTTTTGATATTAGAATTTAATTTGTTTATGAGTTATTTAACATATTAAATCAAACTTTATCACTAATCAAGTATTTCTCTTCCACTTTTATGCATTCACCTCCTTTTTAAGGATCAAATTATGCCTTATAGTACTTTCCCTCATATGAAATTACGATCAATTGATGTTCATCTGGCACAAATGACACTTTGCACTTTGTATCAAGCACTCTAAACTGAGCAAAACTCCATTCAGATCCCAATATAGGAATGATTCCCTTTAGAAATTCAAATTTACTCTTTGGATTGTGGGAAACCTAATTCTAAATTTACTATTCTTGTTATAATCCTTCTTAATTGACTGCAAAAATATGTATAGTTCCTTAATCAGAAGCACAACCTAACCATTATGATCTAAAATCAAATGCTAAACTAGTTATTGTTGCATAATCATTCCCTCTTCGAAGTTCTTATGAAATTTATCTATTTTAAATGTATTCACATACCCAGTATTTGTATCATAGATACGAATTACAGTGCCTTTTTCACTAGATGTAGCCAATTTTGTCCCTGTTGAATTCAATTAAAGATAAGAAATTGGAGAAACATGTGCTTCTATACAATAAGCTTTGTTAGCGTCATAATTGTTTACAAAAACCTTTCCTACAGATTTCTCTAATGTTGCCAAGATTGTATGATCTCCTTCTGTATTAATAGTACAAATTCCTTATTCTAATATTATAAATATACCCCTTGGATTAGGACATGTTTCAATTTAATCAAGTAGTTTCAAGTCTGTAAAATTGTAAACAAATATTTTTTTTTCAAGAACAACAACTACTCTATCATTTTTTAGCTTAACATTTTTTATCTTAGTTCTGAAACTCATTTCTCCAATACATTTTACAAGATCTAAATAGAAATTGTATATTTACGATCATCCCATATGATCACTTTATTATCAGGATATTTTGGCTATAAACCACCTCCAACTAATGCCAAAATATTGCTTCTGTATAGCATTTCTACATGACCAATACCTCCTTTCAAGTCTCTTTAAAATTTTTCAGTTGAATTTAATGCATTACAAACTCGAAATCCTGTATCAGTACCAACACAAAACATGGCTATATTATTTTATAATAGTTTACTTGAATCTTAATTGAACCCTGCAAAAAGAATTTCTGATTTTGTAGAATTCATTAATGTAAATATTAAAAATAAATCTTTTATAAATCAGCATTTTTTAGGGATTCTTGAAGGCTCTTAACTAATACTTCTAAAACTCTAAGGTTCATTTCTCTAATTTAAAGGACTTTATAAATTAATGTATATATTTACCATGGTTTTTTAATTAACTATCTCAGAGCATTGATCTCCATATAATTAGGTTATGAATATTTTCTTGCAATTTTATCTGGAGAGTCTTGATTTTAAGATTCTTTTATTATAGAACAACACTTACTTAATTAAGGAGTGTTATCACCTTTAGGTTTTTATGGTTCTTTACTTAATTATTGATTACGACCTTTACGAATGGCAGCTTAAACTTAATTAAAATTATTTTTATTTGGAGAATTCTCAACCAAAGTGAAAAGTTATAAATTGTCTAAGTGATCCATAGAAGATTGTATAGGCTCAGTTTTAGTTGCTTAGAATGGAGCTTTTTGATTTGCTTTATGTTTTGTATCTTAAAGATCATTTTTAATAGTTATCAATTCTTTTTCTTTATTATCAAGACTTTTTTTTAATTCAGTTATAAACTATTCAGATTTAAGTTTTTCAGATTCAAATTCATCTAGCTTTTATTAAGCTTATTCTAGTAAAATTTATAGTTATTATTGCACTCTTATATGTTATCTTATATCTGCTTCCATCTTCTATAACTCAATTTCAAATTACTTGCTATCCCCAAGAGAGCACAATTTATCCTCTAATTCTAATTTAGATTTTATCAAATATATAGCTATCTATTTTAAATAATTCAATAAGATAATTTAATCTGTATTTTAAAGAGTTTCTCTTGATTCATTAATTGGTATTACCATCTATAAATATTCTTTTGATGTCTCTTTTTAAATTAATTTTAATTACATAATCTAGTTTTTTACAAATATCCATAAAGACTTCCAAAATTGGAGTAACCATTACTTTATCTTATTAAGCTCTTCTTCTTTTCATAATATTTGCATCATAATAATTTTCTTTGTATTCATTCAAGTCCATTTATATATATATATATAAAATTTATACTTTTTTATTCAATTGATAAATTTCAACTAGAAATATATAAAATTCATGATAAGAATCCATCCAATTAAAGAGGTAATTCAATCAACTTTTAATTAAGTAATCATAATTTTTGTAAATTTTATTGAAATCATAAGTTTCTCTTTCTATTTAGAATCTCTGAAAGGTTTATTGGTTTTGGCTCAGAAAGATTAGAAGTCAATATAGTATTATTTTTAATTGACTTTTATGTATTCTCTTCAACACCTTAGTTAAATTCATTAATCAATTCAACCATAGAGACAGAGGATAGAGATAAATTATTTATTTATTGTTCAGATGAGGCAGCATCAAATATTGATTAAATATTTCTAAGAGTAATATTAAGTGCTGGTAAATGTCCTTTGATTTATTGAAATTTTTAATCTATTTACTATAATCTTTAAATTTCATTAGTATCATTTATTTTATATTTGGTTTCCTTAAATTTCTATAATTCTTATTGTTACATATCGATAATATTTTACAATTTCTCATTTTTTAATTCTTATTCATAAATAACTTAATCTTTTTCAGAAATTATATATTGTAATTATTCAATATATTGATTAGTTTATTAATCAGAATGCATTTAATCTATTTTTCTATTTTTTTCCATTTCTTCTAATTCATTTTCTAATTATTAAATTCTTTCACATAAACTTTGTTATAGTTCTTCATATTTTAATTTCCAGTCTTCATGATATTATACAGATGCATTTCGAGATTTTTAGTTCCTGGCAAATTTACCCATACTTTTTTTATGACTACTATCATTAACCTTTACTAATTTTTAGTCTTAATTGATGCTTAAATGAGGCACTTATTTTGCTTCCACTATACTCATACCTACTTTAGGATTAAAATTCTCTTTCTGATCCTTTTTACCATATAACAGTTACTTTACCAAAAGCGGACTATTATCTTAAATATTTGCAGCCATTATTTCTCTGGGTGATAATGAAGCAGATGATCTTTACATACTTTTTGGTGCATAATAAGTAATTTATTTTGTTTCTTCTTTCTGATTAAAGTATTTACACAATCCATTTAAGGATTAAATTAAATTGTTAGGTTTTGATTATTAAAGTGGAGTAGTAGGTATAATTGGCTTAGATTTAGTCACATGACAAGATTATTATGATGAACGAGGCTCTGTATGAAAATTATCTATTGGATTTGGTACAACTCGCTTCACTTGCATTATGTTCTGTTATAAAATTAATATTAATTTTTAAATTTTGATTAGTAGATTATTTGTGCTTGGATTTTTATTATATATTTAATGAGATAAATGGTTTAAATCCTCATTGGCTTATAATATTATAATTAATTCTTTGAAATCAATAAAACAATAAGGAAATAATTGAAATACATTACACATATAATTAAAAAGTTTATAAACTAAAATTACAGAACCTAAAAAAATAAGTTATTGATAGATTAAATAAATAAATAATTAAGAAAAATTACTGAATTTAATGATAATATATATGAAAATAGAATACATATGAGAATAGATATAAATCTCAATAGAAAATTTAATTTAAAACTTTTCAATTTTTATTTATTATTATACATTTCTTTTGATGTAAAATAAATAAAATATTTAGAATGAGATAATAAAATTATGTATAAATAATTAAGAGAAGGAATATTTTTTATTGAATATGTCATAAGTTTGACTTTTGATAATAAAATCATTGTATCATCCATTATAGGGTTATTTACGTCCACGTTCTAATAATAAATCTCTTTCATTTTTTTCATATTATAACTTCTCTTATCTATCTCTTTCTTCTTTGTCTTTCTTTTCTTTAGCCTAGTGATTTAGAATAAAATGAATACGAATTATAGATTAGTTTATTTAGTAGCAACTCCTATATCAGTTTTTCTGGCTGCAAAGTTATCTTACAGCATTCCTCTAAATCTATTGATTTCTAAAGTTTGTTATGCATAGGCCATTTCCTCTGCTTTCTCTTATTCTTATTTTCTTCTCTTTTCTTCAATCTGTTCTTAAATCCATTGCTTCTGTTACTCTTTATTATATTTATTTCGAGCATCATATTCTAACGAACATAAAATGAGAAGATATACATAGATCTTCACCATCAAATTCTTTAAGACCACTTATTCCTTGTCTTTATTACCAATCAGGATGTTGTCTAAAGATAGTTTCCTTTGTTCTTTTCATTATTAATTTTAATTAAATGAAGAAGAAGAATTCGAGCTCATCCGATATGCTAGAGTAGATTATTAAATAATAAGGCATTCAGCTGGTGACATTAGTAGTCCAATGCTATCACCTCGTAGACATAGATAGAAAGGTAATGAGACTTTCAATTTTATGCTTCGAGTGGTCAATTCTTCATTTGTATTTAGTACATTAACTTTACCCTTTTATTTTTAAATGATAGGGATAATATTCGGAGTATTTGGTTGCTTGTTTTTCTTTATTTTGAGTTTCTTTTAATCCTTACTTTTATTGGATCTTAAATACTATGCTCGATCCAAAAAGAAGCAAGGAACTCTAACAAAGTTATTTGAATTATTTCAAATGCCTAAATACTCAGCTGATATATATCGTGGCATCATGATATTTAATGCATTTCTCTACATAGTTTTATTGATGAGTGTATTTCAGTCTTCCATATAATCCTTAATATATATGATGGCTAAAGATAATATTAAAGATTAGGTAATTATGATAATATATTAAAGTGGGCAGTATCATTATCATCACAATAATTCATATAATTCATTGGAAGTCTATTGATGATTCCATTTTTTGTTAAATGGAAATATCCAGTTTATATAGTTGCAATTGCTAGAATGTTAGGTGTCTTTTCTATCTTTTTTATTATAATAGCTTCTTTCGACATTTCTAACTCTATTAGCAATACTCTATATCCATCAAGTCAGAAGGTTGTATAATCCTTTATATCAACACCAACAATTTTAATGGCCTTTGCTTATCATTCATCATTTTTTACAGGGAGAGCATCAGAAAGAGGATTTGAGAATGATGATGATATAGAAAAGAAATTAAAACAAGGAGCATTATTAGGTTCGTTATTTTTATTATGTATTGAATTAACATTCTCTATTTTGGCAGCTATAGCATTTAGTTCTGTTAATAGTGATCTCTCATCACTATATGGAAATTTAATTAGAATGGTTTATCAATCCAAAAATTTTTAATAACCTTTAGGTGATTCCTATTTCTACATATTCTATATTTTAATTGCAATAAGTGCTTAATTGCAATTATTATAATATATTCCATATGTGACTGTTTTAGTACTAAATATTTGGGACAAAAAACCATTAATTCCTAAAGAGAAGAATGTAGAATTCATGTTAATAACTGATGGTGATTTTCATAAAGAAGATGAAAAAGACAATAAAAAATCATAGACAATGAAAAATAAATTTAGATAATCATTTGCAATACATGAAGAGGCCAAACTTAAGTAGAATTAAAAGATTTCATTTTATGTGACTATTATTGTTTATATAATGGCATTCCTCTTTGCAATGGCCAAACCTCCAATTTTATTATTAAGTTGTTTAATGGGATCTACTTCATAGAATTTTGTAACTTTTTTGATACCTTCAATATTATATTTGGATAAGTAATTTAAGATTGATGCCGATATATATAAGAAATGCTTTGCATGGTTTACATTAATATTTTCAATATTCTTTGCTATTATTTCAATTTCATTTGGTTTATATGGATTGTATTCAGATAAGATTTGATTAATTAATATGAAAAGTTATTTGATATATATATAATTTAAATTAATCATATCATATTATTTATTAAAGATATTCTTATTTTTCATAATATTTATAAAAATTATTATTTATTTATATTTATATTTATATTCATATTAGATATAATTTTATATAAATAAATGTAATAGGAGAGAGAATCAATATTTAATAATATTAAATTAAAGAAATATTAATTATATACACATTATGAAATGTACTAATATTAATAGATTTGTATTTATATAAGTCTAAATAGTATTTAATTAAAAATTTAAATAATAATAAATTACTATATAAAATATTAAAGATATAAATAAATACTTTTATAGTAATATTTTAATGAGTTTTAATGAATATGTAAAATAGGTTCAGGAATGCTATTTAGTATTACTTCTTCCTCTCTTCTAGTTAGTAGTTATTCCTCTATTTTCAGATTTTAGTTCTTTTTCCATTAAAGTGAGCTTAGCCTATAAATAAATATTTTAAATATAATACCTTAATAGAATTAATTAATAATTTATCTGCTGAATCAATATCTTTAAAGCATTCTTTGCCTTATCCTTTTGCTTCTATAATTTATATTTTTCTGACTGCTTCAGATGCTAATTTATTTGCTTCCTGCATAACATGATGATTTGAAAATCCAGCCACTTTAATATTTAACATTTATTACCTTCATTACCATCAATGATTTTTTCAAGATCTGTTTCTTCAAATATTAATTTTGGTTTTAATTTCCAATGTGATTTGATTTCATTCAATTTATTTTATTTTGGATTTCTAACTGCTTATTAATAACCTTATTATGGATTTGATTAGCTTTATAATTTATCAACACTTTCATGTTAACTTGGTTTTTTGATAATCTTTCTTATATCATTTAGATACTTATTTCCTATTACTTTAGCACTTTGTTCTTCATTCCTTTCATTTTCTTTAATTTTCTCATAATATTCTTCCTATCTTATGTACATAAGAATTTTACATCAACATTTCTTTCTACAATTTTTCCTTCTTTATCAAAAAATACTCCTTTTAATTTTACTTTTTTTGTCATTTCTATAAATTCATAAAAATTGATTTTGTGATGTGCTTTATTCATAATTTATTCTAATTCCTATTATTTTTCTGGACTAATAGAAGGATGATAATCTTTAAGTTTATTTAAAAATTCTTATTTAGCTTATTAATTTAATAAATAATCTTTGTGAATTTAATCTTTATCCTTAAATTATTTAGATTATTCTTCTTTAACTTATTTATAAATAGAGGATTCATAAGAAGGTTGATAGGATATTTGATTATTTTATATAATTTTTTAATTTCTAATATTTTCTTATGATTTTCTCCTTTTTTCATAATTTTCTTCCCATTATTTTAAATCATTCATTCTAATAGGTTAATGTAGATCTCTAATTTATTTCAATTTTAATTTGTGTTCTTCTAATTGTGTATTGTTAATCTTTTCTTAGAATATATTTTCTAATTTAACATGTAATGGTGTAGTTCCAATAATTTATTTAACTTATTCATTTTATTTAATCATTTATTAGGATCTTTCTTATCGCATTTTATCCATTGAAGCTATTTTTTACATAGCTTTTTCTTTTCTCTTTTGAATTAAATCTTATTCATTTTTAAGTCTAATTTCTTTTTCTTATTTTTATAGAGCTTCTAAATTATCAACATATTATTTATATCTATGATTTCTTTATTCTTCTAATTTCTTTCTTTCATTTTTAATTTTAGCAATTTATTCATTCTATTCCTTAATATGTTCTGGATTATGAATTTAACTAATATGTTATTTGATAATTTGTGATTAATCATTTGATAAAAAATTATTATTATTAGTACTAAACTTCTAAGTTTTTTAAGATAATAAAATATCAGTTTTTAAGAAATCCATATTTCGTTCAACACTTAATAATCTTTTTTATAATTCTCTTTCTAATTTTTAAGTTTGAGTATTTTCTATAACTTAATCAGCTGTTAGCTTTTTCCTTTATTCTTAAACAAGTAATAAATTCTATGCTATTTCTTTTCTTAATTTATCTAATTATTTATGTTTCTTTTTCATCATCATTATTTTATTTTCAATTTTATCTTATAATTGAGAATTAACTTCATCAAGAATAAATAATGGTTTTGAATTTGATATAAATAAAGTTTCTTATCTCAAAGATTAAATTACATTATCTTATGCTTCTTCTACAATCACATCAGCTAACTTAATAATATCATTAATTTACTTTTTATATATCTGTTTTTTTTAATAATTATGTAAAATAATCTTATATACTATCACCATTAAATGAATTTTATTGATCATCAAATGATTATGAAACTATATTATTTGTATTATTCTAAATTAATGAGAAACTTATATTCTTATTTTTAAATTTAGTTTAATTATTTTTTGAAGTAGAAGTCTACAATTATTATTTTTATTATTCATCATTATTCAATTTCTCTAAAAGTCTTTAAGTTTATTCTGGGACATATTTTGGTTAAATATTTATTTAAGTCCATTATTAAATAGTTAAAAATATTAAATTGATATTGCTTGGTTGTTAAGCTGAACATTCAATAAATCTAGCTCCAATTTATGAAGCAAACTTCTTTCCTTCATCAATATTAACTTTTCTTTGTTCTTTTAAATCCAACTTGTTTCCTACAAGTATCCAAAAATCTATATTTGGATTCTATCTTATTACTTCTAATTCACAATAAATCTAATTATTACCTTTCTGTAAAGTCTATACATTTTAAAAACTTTAATAATCAGTAATATCATAAACCAATACAACAGCTTTTGCATTCTTGAATTCAGCTAAAACTTATGCTCTAAATTTTTCATTCCCAGATGTATCATATATCTAATTAGACTAGAAATTACTTATGCTTTCTAATTACTATTACAGATATCTATTTAACTATCTCTTTTAACTACTCCAATTGTTGGTTATGGGTCAACTAATTTATTTTCTAAATATCTTTCAACTATTGTTGTTTTCCCAGTATTACAATCTCCTAATAGAAGTACTATGAATGGATGTTAGTTCTCCATAATTTACTAAATAAGCAATAATAATAATATATTATAAATATGAAAATTAATATTAAATATATCATTATTATCAATCTAATCTATCAAAATATTTGTTCATACATACTAATTTTATGTTTATCTTCATTTATTATTTTAGTATTTATAGAATAAAGTCAATTATATTTTTCTTTTTAATTTAATTAATTGATTATGTAAAAAAAGCCAAGAAAGAATTTACTTATTCAAAGATTAAATTACATTAGAGATAAGCAAAACGATATTTATTAGAAGATATTAAATGATGAAATGAAAGTAGATATTTAAGAAACTTTGAAAATGAGTATTAAAGATGAGAATAATCAACTCAAACCATTCAGAAGAGATTAGTTATAAATTTAGACAAAATCTTAAAATAAACCAGAATTAGTAATTGAGTAAATTAATACTGTATTTTTAATTATAATCCTTAGCATCTAAAATAATTATATACTAGGGAATGTTATTGTTTAGAAATCAAAAAAAGAGTCAAAAAATTAATAAAAACAGGAGATTTTTGTGATCTAAATATTAATTGGTATATTATTTATTATATTAAGGGTTTTATTAGAACTATCTGGAGCTAGAGTAATTAAATTGTAAAATAAGGGAGTATTTTTAAAATTGCTTGAATAAAAGGATAAATATCCTCCTGAATTATTTGAACCTATTTATTTAGTAAATACTCTTATTATTGATTATAGGATTCTGTTAGAACTTTAAATCATCTTGATTCAATAAAAAAAAAATAAATAGAAAAATAAATTGAAACAGTCTTAATTGCTTATTCCATTAGAAACCCTGAAATTGGATATTGTTAAGGATAAAACTTTATTGTCAATTATTTAATTAATACTCTTAAATTTGATTTAGAAGATGCTTTTTGGACATTTACTTAGATATTAGAAACTATAATGCCTATTGATTATTATACTAATATTTTGAGTGCATTAACTGATTAATAGATATTGGATTATTATATTTAAGAATATATTCCAGAATTAAAAACACATTTTCATAAAATAAACCTTTAATCTGATTTTTTTACAGTTTAATGGTACTTATGTATATTTACAAATCAAGTCAAACCATAAGTATATTGTTATACCAACTTAGTTAACCAATTTCATTATGTTAATGTTATTTATAGATGGAATTAAATCTTTGACTATTAGTGCACTAATATTATTGATTTTATTGAAAAATGAACTATTAAAATTTGATTAATTTAGTAAATTATATAGATTTATATTTTATTAGCTGATGCAATTAATTATATATAGTAATATGTAGATATATATTGTGATGTTGAAATATTTAAATATCACTATTTCCAAATCAAAATAAAAAAAGAAGCCTTTAATTTTGCTAGAGAAGAAATTAGAACTTAATTAATTTGTAATTTTTTAAGTTATTTATTAAGAAAAGCATTAAAATGCTATTACAGAAAAATAATAAATAGAAATTGAAAAAATACCTCCTTGTCCAAAAGATTAATAAGTTTGCAATTAAGTTTTGTTGTCTAATTAATTTTTAAGAAAGTCCTCTTCTTTTTATGTTTATAAACACAAAGATCCTCCTGTGATGATAAGAAATTATTGGGATGGCAATATCTTTCCAGAAATTTAGAAATCTCATGAACTTGTAATTTTAAGATAAGAACATATATGTATGAGAAAAAGTTCATTATGAAATTATATGTTATTCAATTAATAAGTGTATTTCTTTAAGTTTATTATAAAACAAATACTTTTACTAATTATTAATGATATGATATAAATCTTCATAGCATTCTGTACAAGTATGTAAAAATTTAAATAAAATATAATAACAATTATTCAGAAATAATAATAGATTCTCAAAAATATCATCCAAAGGTGGCATATTCACTTAAAATTATTCTTAAAAAACCATCACTACTTCGATGTTTAGAATAGATTTCTCCAACTTGACTTTCTAATTAAGAAATTTTAATTACCAGGTTTAATCAATCCAGAATTGTTAACAAATAAATATATGGCTTCTTTTTTTGACAATTTTAAAGAATTTCTGAGTATTTAAAAAAAATGATAGAAATGATCTGATTTACTAACTAAATATTTTTTGTGTTGTGATCCATCTGAAAATCGAATTTTAGATTTATCTGTAATTTCAAGCAAAATTGGACTAAGTATAATGTATTATTATCATACACTCTATCAGGATATTTATCAGCAAAAGAGGCTTAAATACTCTACATTAAATAATTAATATTGATATCACTAAAGTAACTCATAATAAAAATTAAACTTATTAAAAAATCCATATAATCTTTTAGAGAATCGTTTTTAAAAGTATGATTCTAAATTTAGCTGAATTATCATTTTCATATTTATTTAAATAATATTCAATACTGTAATATTTAAGGGAGTTAATCCTTTTTAATTATAAATATTACTATTGATATCATTTTAATTTATTGTTCTTAATCAATCAAATTAAATGATATATATGTGTAATTTATAGAGTAATTAAATTATGGAATATGAAAGAATGTCTAAATTTATAAGATTAATAAATATAAGAATTTATAGATTTATACTTTGATATCAAATAATTATAATCTTAATATCTTAGAGATTGAGAATTAAAGATATTTGAAATAAATAATTATTTTTGATTTTATTATTAAATAAATAATTATGTATTTTGATTCATATCTTAATATCAGAAAAATCAGCTGATTTGATAAGCGATAATCCTTGTTCTGCTATTGGCAATTCTCTTTAAAGTTCATTAATAGTTTGAGTGTAGATATCAGTGTCAACAGCATAGGTTTCATTTTCTAAATCTAATTAGGATTTATATTATAATCTATCAGATTATCTTTAAACAAGGAATTAATTGCAATCTTCTAATTTTTCTATATTTTTATATTAATTAATAAATACAAGTAGTAGCATCAAGTTCAACTTATGATTAATTGATTTATCTTTAGAATTCTTTATGTTCATCATCTAATTATTCTAATCTTTCTTCAAATTCTTGAATATTAATTTATTCTTATTTAGTTAATGCATTCATAGCATCAACAACTTGATTTCTAAATTCATTTAATGCATCTACAATTTATTTTAATATTCCTTAATCACTGAAATTTTAATTTAATGCAATTTAAAGTAAAGCTTATACCATAGGTCCTTAATGAACACGATTCCATTATTTAGATGACAATCTTTTTAATGTAAATTTGATATTCTTAATTTATAATAAAGATGGATTTGATAAAGAACTTACTAGATTGATAGCATCATCAATGGCATCAAGTGCATCATTATCTTCTTCTATTTATTAAAGATATGCTTCATGTTCTTATTCTCTAAGTAATGTAGTTTCAACTACGTTTTTTCTATTAAATTCATCATATTCAATAAGTGATTCAATTTTATTTCTTATTTAATCCCTTCTTGGAATCAATAAATTATCAATAACATCTATCATTCTTGCAATATCTTATTCAGCATCTTGTAATTATTATCCAACCTAAGCAACATAAGAATTATGTTCGTTTGTACGTACTTAAAATTTGTATTCTACTTCATCAATATTAGTGTTAATATCACCTATCTATTATTATAGTTAAACTTACTAATTCTTCTATTGCTTCAATTAATTCAGATATTGGTCCTTATACTAATGAATGAAGATTCACTAAATTTAAAATGGTCTTGCCTAACTTGCTACCATGTAGTTCTTCCAACTTCTTAGCATGACTTAATTTAGATGAGATTCCAAAAGAGACAGCCATCATCATGCATAGCAATAATACTATTTTCATTAAAATTAATTATGCATATCCGTTTTAATACATTAGCATCAAACTAAACTCACAATCCTGATATATTAATCAATCATCATCATATTTATTAAATTCCAAACACCTTCTCTTATAAATCAAGCTTTCATAAATTCTTTTTCATTTTATTCAATTGTTCTTTTTTACTTATCTCTTATAAAGTACTACTAATATTCGACATATTAGTAATACCTTATATTAGACACAAATAGATTTCTAATTTGGTTACTTTTACTATTTGACTTTCTTAATCAAAATAAACTCTTAAATATCAAATTGATTATTTTACTTTAGGTAAAAATGAATAAAATTCTTAATTATTTCATTTCGCAATTTTTCTCTTATCTTTATTTATCAAATCAAAAAGAATTATAAAAAATACAAGACTTTCTTATCTTTTTATTATTTATCTACTTATCCATCTTTATATTTATTATTTAAGTAATTTACATCTCTAAATTAATGAATGTTTTTCCAAACTTCAATTGAAATATTGAGAAAGTACATATTAATATCATATAATGCTGTGGATTCTCATCAATAGATATTCTCAAATAACCCTGTATATTCTAACTAAGTCATTTTTTTAATCTTAATCATTTTATTTCAAATGAATTAGTTTCTATTGATTATTATTATATATTAAGTCAAAAAATTATTTATTTCATTTTCAAATCTTTTTTGATATATAAAAATGTTAATTAAATATTTTTATATGTCTTAAATATAAATTACAATACTTTATAAATTTAGTAACAATAATTAATAATGTTAATGATAATTTATTATATATTTATTGCAATTAACACAGTATAGATGATTCAAATTTCAATATTTTCCAGGTAGATAGAGTCTATTTTATAATGATCTTATTCTAGTTGTCAAAGGTGGTTATTTTAAATAAGGAGAACTTGAGGATTATTATGGAGGAGTAGCTTTATGTATTATAGAATGTAAATTATTTCTTTATGGAGTTAGTATTTCATCATTTTAAGTTTTCAAAGGTTTAAGTAATAATCTTGAATGACTACTGGAGAGATTATTTTAGTGTCGTACTTTTGGAAGCGATAACTAATAATTATTTGAATTATGTTCTTAATCATGCAATTTATTATTTAGATAGTTAACAATTGATTATCTCTATTTGTGTCTAAAATCAATCATTTAAACTTGCACTGGTTGGATTGGCTTCACATATAAAATTAAGATTTTACTTCTAGATAAATGATCTACTAATCTTTTTGTGATGGTTCTGGAAGAGCTTCAAAGAATTTAGTCTTCATTCTAACTATCTTTTTTATTATTATAGGTTTCTTCTTTCTTTATATTACTAATTTTTGCATCCACATAATAACATAAACTGCGTTTTTAAATTTTTGCTTAAGTTTATTTCTTCTTTCTCTTATTCTTTCATGCATTACAGGACTAAAACGTCGATATTTCTTTTTCATATGTTTCATTTTCTTAGATTAATGTCCACAATCTCTACAATGACAACTTTTATTGTTCTCACATTCACCTTCAGATTCACTTGAACTTATAATAGTCTAATAATCTAACCTTGTTGAAAGGACATATTCCAAACATTTAGAAGAAATAGGCTTGTATTTCAAATGAAATGGATGAAGAGCCTTTGAATGCTTTAGTTTTTAAATTTCTTAGATTTCAGGTTTAAAGCAAATTGTCTTATGTCTTTAAGGTAACAAAATTCGTTATTTGCTTCCAGGAAGTGAATACATATTGTTTTTTTTTATTATTTAGCCAAATTACCAAAAATTATTTTGTTTTTAAAAACCTATTATGTTTAATTGGCAATCATCATCAAAAAAGTATATTATTTAATATTTCACTCAATAATAGTAAGCACATATCATAATAAACATGGAATTTATTACAAATTATTTTAGTTTATTTATTTAAAAAACATAAAGGAAAAAATGGAGAAGCTTTTTAGACTAAATAGATTTATTAGATTTATAATTTGAAAACTATTTTTATTTATTTAATTACAATATCAAAGAACTTAAAATGGGTATTGGAAAAGATTAATTATCATAAAAGTATTTTAAATTTTACTTTTTTTTTGATATTATCAACTAAGTGATTTATGTAAATTTTATAAATTTAGTTATATTTTATTTTATATTAAGAAAATCTTACTATCATTTAATACTGTATCCTTTAAAGTTTAATTTCAATTTATTTTAAGTTATTAATCTCATTAAATGTTTAAGTATTTCTACACACAACATGAAAATTTATTTGAAAAATATGAAGTTATAAATGAAGGGTAGTTTCATTTTATACTTTATCAATAGAAATATTAATATTTATTTTAATGATATTTATAGATACTCTTAAAATAACACATATCTAAGTACTAATTTATCAATAATTTTCTTATAAACACAAATAATTTGAGTATTTGATTATATTTTTTTTATAGTATTGAATAATTCTAAAGAAATACCTTTTTTAAGGGTTTACACTTCATGTACTAGTCCTTAAACTACATAAATTTACACAATATAAATATTATACTATTTGATCTTATAATTAATAGTTTCTTTACCTTGTGAAGATGGCCTTGATACTTTTACTAAAATTATCTTAATACAAAATTCCACAAGTTTTTCACCAAAGAGCTTAGATAAATAAATTATATCAAAGAAAATTAAAAGGAATAGTAAATTAGAATTTAGGATTTACCATTTAAGGATGGAGAATGATTAAAAATAAAATATATGATAAAAAGATTAAAGACTTTGAATAATATAAGTTTAAATAGAAAATATTTTCATATTTCTTATAGACAATGTAGCAAAATATTTGAGGGAACTCAAATAAATGCTTTTGATATTGCCTTAAAAATTTTGCTAAATTTAGAACATTATATTATAGTACATAAACTGATAAATTATAATTCGATTGGGAAAAAAATAAAAATTTGAATTGCATTCATTCAAATGAGAATGTCAAACATAAATAAATAAATAAAAATAGAGAATCTTAAATAAGATAAGAAATAGCATTAAAATCCTTTCTAAATTGAAAAGAATAATTTGAAAATATAAGATATACCTATTGATAAGATTCAGTAATTATTTAATAAAAATTAAAAATGAATATTAACTAAATAAAGAACTTGAATTATGGAAAGAAGTGCAAAATGATATAAGTTAAAAAAAAATGAATGTTTATTGTAAAAAGTAAACTAAAGCAAAGCTCTCTTGCTTATAATGGACAAAAGAAAATTTGGTGAATCTTATTGAAATATTATTTAACTTAGAAAAAGTGTTTTAAATCTGATATAATAAAAATAACTTAGGAAAGGTATTGCCAGTCGTTAAATTTAGTATTGAAATATTCCCTTAAAGTTAATAAATGTTAAATTTTATCCTAATTTAATTTATGATAGATTAGATAAATTTATTGATAAATAATCAAGTGCAATAATTGGAAATAGAAAAAAGAAGATTTGATAAAGCAATAAATAAATGTTAATTAATTAAATTTAAGTTTGAGAACATAATATTTTTAAAAGATGTCATTAGATCTAAATTAATTATAGAAATGATAATATTCTAAAAGATTTGTTCAAGATTTATTGGTATAAATTCAAACTTAATCTATTAAATTCATAAATTTAATAAAAAGAATAAATGAATCAAAGATTTCTTAAATGATTGGTATAAATTATCATTATAGTAATTTAAGATAATAACAGAAGATGTTAATTAAGAAATTAAAGATTTTATAAATAATTTTGAATTAGATAAATTATTAATAAATATATATATATATATATTATACATTTAATTAACAATATAGTAATAGTTTTATTCATAACATACCAAGGCTAATCTTGATTGTATTGATCTCTTTATGTCTCTTTTCAACAATCTTATTCAATTTTTTGATCTTGTTTGAACATAATTTTTAAGACTATTTTACTGCTCTTTTCATTTATCTTATTATATCAAACATCCGTATGCATATCTATTGTTATTCACTTCCTTCAATATACACAGTATTTGAAGTCTCAGATAAGCTAAAAGCATTAGAAGAGTCAGTATCATGATATTCCTCTTAATTATTTATGAACTTTTTGATAAGAGTAAAATATTCGAGATCTTTTCTTTATTCTAAAGAAAGCTCATAATATTTTCTTAAGGTATTTAGTCTGGATTCTTAAGTCGATTTGTTTTATTCAAGTCTAGAAGGTGAATGATTATTCATAAAATAAAATTATTTTTCTCGGCTTCCAACAATATATTCTTATGAACATATAAGAACTTTTTGGAATGTCATTCGAAAAAATTCTAAATTATCTTTAATTATGCATTTTGAAAATTTATTGAATTAAATATATATTGTTCATGATTTACGTTTGCTTTCTTTGAAGCTGAATCTAAATTAGCTAATTTTGGAGATCTTAAAATATATATTTATGAAAAATATAAAGTATATTTAAATACATTTATAAAATGGAAAATATTCATTATATATTCTTAGTTTCAATCCTTGATTAACACAAACTCTATATAAAATTATTTATATTGTTTTAAACATATTCATAGCTTAAATATATAAATCAAGATAATTGTATCTTTATTTATTTTAAGATAATGAATTGAAAACATTATATTTTTAATATTTATTCCATTCAAATCATTTTCATCGCATACATCAATTAATATTATATATAATGATCTATAATAAGAGATATCAAATATTATTTTATTTAATCTCCAAATTTGACATTATTGTTCAAAAACCATCAAAACTTATATGATGATATCGGTTGATAACTTTGATTTTTAATAGTCATAAACATAAAATTAAAATATGTTAATAAAATAGTATAAATATTAAAGATAATTTTATAATCTTAATAATTCGTATAAAATAATTAAATGTTAGAGTTAATATAAAAAATAAAAAAAAGGGTTGTCAACACGAGGACTTCCCAAGCGGTCCCCCACCTTAGTACTAACCTCGCCTTAAGCCGCTTAACTTCGGAGTTCGAATGGGATCCGGTGCTTTAGGCTTAGTATGGCCGACAACGATATTTACTATCCACTTCTCTATTTATACATGGGGGTTTATTATAGTTTAATATGAAATAATAAAATGAATAATATAAACATTTTCAATAACTTAATCTCTACTTTGTGCAAATATAGGAATATGTTTGAATACATGAAATGATATCAAGTTCCAAACTTACATTAATAATTTGAAGTTTGTACTAATTTTTTCTTTAATTTTATTAGGCGGGCTGTGGGTTTGAATAATAACTCTGAATTGTCAAAAATGAATTCTGTTAGCTATTTATAGTTTGATATAATACTCTAGATCATGTATNAGTAAAATATTCGAGATCTTTTCTTTATTCTAAAGAAAGCTCATAATATTTTCTTAAGGTATTTAGTCTGGATTCTTAAGTCGATTTGTTTTATTCAAGTCTAGAAGGTGAATGATTATTCATAAAATAAAATTATTTTTCTCGGCTTCCAACAATATATTCTTATGAACATATAAGAACTTTTTGGAATGTCATTCGAAAAAATTCTAAATTATCTTTAATTATGCATTTTGAAAATTTATTGAATTAAATATATATTGTTCATGATTTACGTTTGCTTTCTTTGAAGCTGAATCTAAATTAGCTAATTTTGGAGATCTTAAAATATATATTTATGAAAAATATAAAGTATATTTAAATACATTTATAAAATGGAAAATATTCATTATATATTCTTAGTTTCAATCCTTGATTAACACAAACTCTATATAAAATTATTTATATTGTTTTAAACATATTCATAGCTTAAATATATAAATCAAGATAATTGTATCTTTATTTATTTTAAGATAATGAATTGAAAACATTATATTTTTAATATTTATTCCATTCAAATCATTTTCATCGCATACATCAATTAATATTATATATAATGATCTATAATAAGAGATATCAAATATTATTTTATTTAATCTCCAAATTTGACATTATTGTTCAAAAACCATCAAAACTTATATGATGATATCGGTTGATAACTTTGATTTTTAATAGTCATAAACATAAAATTAAAATATGTTAATAAAATAGTATAAATATTAAAGATAATTTTATAATCTTAATAATTCGTATAAAATAATTAAATGTTAGAGTTAATATAAAAAATAAAAAAAAGGGTTGTCAACACGAGGACTTCCCAAGCGGTCCCCCACCTTAGTACTAACCTCGCCTTAAGCCGCTTAACTTCGGAGTTCGAATGGGATCCGGTGCTTTAGGCTTAGTATGGCCGACAACGATATATTCAAAAGATTTAAGGTTATAAATAGCTTGAAGAGAATGCATAATATATATATAATAAATTATAAATAAACAAATATAAATAGAAACATTTTATAAAGTGATTGATAATAAAATAATTGATAATATTTAGATATCCACTCATCATTTAATAAATTACACAATAATAAAAGGGACGACTATAACAAAAAGATATTAACCTAAATAGGTCCAATTTAGATCATCAATTAAGACTTCTTCTAATTCTAAATTTTATTAAATGAAAAATACTAATAATATATTAGAATTTAGTTTCATTTGTCAATCCTCTTGAAATTTAATATCCAACAACATAGAAACAATTTTCATTTCTGTTTAAATCATTTCTAAATCTTAATTTAACAGTATCCATTGGTTAATAATTGTTTATGGTTTCAATAAATGATTATTATTGAGATTGCCAAAACATTGTTATATCAATGCCTACACTTCCAAGAAAGGACACTTTAATATCATAAAGTTTATTATCAGTTTTAATGTCTAGACAATGTAATTAAGGTTGATTTAGATTGGCTAAAACTTTTTATTCTTAAAAAGCATGTACAAATGTTAGTATAATTAGAATTAGCATAAAATTAATATAAAAATTCAAATTTTTTAATATTATTGTTTAATGTCAATTCAAAAAAAGACATCAAAAATAATAAGATAATCAAGTGAACCTTAGAAATACTAAAATATGTACTATGAAGTACAACTACCTTATTTCAATCCTTCATCAAATTCAATATTTGCAAATCAATTGTTAAATAATCCATCTTTTATGAATATATATTAATTGGGAATTAGTAGCTATCTATAAGGGTAATACAAGTAAGCTATATTTTTTGCTGAAAAATTATTATGTCTAAATCAGGATTAAAATACATAGGCATATTTGGTATTTATGCTTGGAATTGTAATATTACTTACTATAATAATTTTAGTGTCATTTTGCAAATGCAGAATATTCAGGAGTATATAATTTGTTTTTAAAGTACAAATTGACATAAGGTGATTTTGCAGTATTAGCTGCTAGAGCCTTATATGCAAATAAATAATATGAATTAGGAATAGAGATATTGTAAGATGAAATTACATCATAAAGTGATTGGATAAGAGGATAATGTTATGAGGCATTAGAAAATAAATAATTAGCAGTTTCAAATTATTATGAGTGTTTATAGAAGACTCCAACAAATGTTAGAGTTTTTTAATAATTAGTAGATTCATATTTAATATCTTCTGATGAGAAGGAAAATCTGATTCAATAAATTTAATTAAATTCAGATGAAGGTTGGTTAAAAGATTATTATGTGAGTAAGACAATAAATTGTGATATTGGGAATCAAAAAATAGTAGATCATTTATAAGAAGAGAAAAGAAAGATAGCATAATAATTGTAAATAGTGGATAAAGTGGATATTTAATAAATGAAGCCATCACCTATAAGAAGTCCATATATAAGAAAAGAGGAAAATTCTATATAAAATGATTTAGTTTATGTAACATTAGATAGGAAAAATAATATTGATATACTTAATGTTAAAGCAAAGAAGGCATATTATAGTTATGATATTGCATCTGCATATGATTGGTCATTAAAAGCAATTAAATAAGATCCATTATATTTTGATGTGATTCCAACATATGTATCATGTTTATTGGAATTAGATTAAATAGCAGAATTATATTTTTGTGCTCATAATTTGATAGAAAATTATTCATCAAATGCTTTAAGTTGGTTTGTTGTTGGAGTATATTATTTCTCAACAAAAAAATATGAAGTAGCAAGGAAATAATTTCAAAAATCTATCTAATTAAATTAACATCTCATATATAGTTGGATAGGGTTGGCACATTCCTATGCTATTCAAGATGAATCAGATTAAGCAATGTCAATATATAGATCTATAACTCGACAATTTCCAGGTTGTTATTAAGCACATGTTTATATTGGAATGGAATATTTGAGAACAAATAATTTATAGACAGCAATTTTGTCTTTATAATAGGCTAAGGATATTAATCCAACTGATCCTATGATTCAAAATGAATTAGGTGTAATTGCTTATAAATAAAAGAAATATAATGAAGCCAAAGATGTAAATATATTATTTATAATATAGTATTTCTTAAATGCTTTAGTATTCTGTTAAAATTCAAATCATAAAATTAGAGAATCTGCACTTTAAAATTTAGGACATACTTTTAGAAAATAAAGGGATTATAAAAATGCTATTTAAATATTTGAAAAGTGTATTTAGGTAATTTTAATTATATATTTATTATAGTTAAATTCAGTTTCTCCATAAATATTTTTTGGATTGGCATTTTCATATCATTTAAGTGAGTTACCAAACAGTTTAAGTAAAGCTATTCATTTTTATCATAAATCTTTGTCATTAAAATCAGATTAAACTTTTGTTTAGGATATGTTAAGTAAAGCATTATAAGAGGCTGCTGATTTTGGATTATAAGAATATGTAAATTGAATCTATATCGTAAATATATATATATATATAATTAAAGATTTAAATCAATCAAATATGGGTGATAATCCAATAGATGTTTTCAAAGAGGAAATGGAAAATGAAGAAGTTTATCTTAAAGTTAATGCAATGCATAGAGTTAGAGTTATCGCAACACTATTAGGAACAGATAAAATAAAGTCTGTTCTTTTGCCATATTTTGAAAGTAATTATATGATAATCAATTTATAGCATTGATGAAGAAAGAGGATGATGAAGTCTTATTTGCAATGGCAGAAGAATTAGGCTATATTGCGTATTTTAATAGGTTTATTTAGATAAATCATTCCATAATAATCTATATGCTTATTGCCAATCTTAGAACAATTGGCAGGATTTGATGAGACAGTAGTAAGAGATTAAGCTGTTAAATCAATAACAATTGTATGTAGTTTTTTAGGAGACAACGAAATTGCTAATACAATAGTCCCAATAGTAAGAACTATTAAGAATTATTAGATTTTAAAACTAGCTTCAAATGAAGCCAATTTTACATGTAGAGTTTCTGCTGTTAGTTTAATGTGTCCTATGTATTCTAGATCAGGAAATTAAAAAGAAAAGCTAAGATAGTATTTTATGTGAATTTAACTATTTTTAAGAAAATTCACTGAATTATGTAGTGAAGAAACACCAATGGTTAGAAGGGCTGTTGCTACAAAAATTGGTGAAATAGCATAATATATGGATAAAAATCATGTTATAGAAGTTTTGATAACTGTTTTGAAACAATTATGTTAAGATGAATAAGATTAAGTTAGATTATTGTGTATGGAAAGTATAATGAATATTGCTAAAATTCTTAATATCAATGAAAATAAAACAAATATCTTACCATTAATTATATCTTCAGCAGAAGATAAATCATGGAGAGTAAGATTGGCATTATCAAAGATATTTGCAGAAGTATTTTATAAATTTAAAATATTAAGTTAGCTGAAGCTGTTGGTAAAGAAATTGCAGATTCTTCATTAATTTAGATCTTTTCAAACTTACTAAAAGATTCTGAAAGTGATGTCAGAGTAATTGCTGTTAAAAGTTTGGCTAAATTTATTAAGTTTGTATCTCCAGAGAAATTAAACCTTATAATACCATTATTATAATTATTAGCAAAGGATGCATTTGCATAAGTGAAATGTATAAATCATATTCATTATTATATAGAAAATGCTTGTTTAGTTATTGGATAGATTGCCACCATTTTACCAAAAGATATTAGTTAAAGCAAATTGCAATCCTATTTAATTGAATTAATGAGTGATGATAATTAAGATGTAAGAAAAAATGCAGCTTAATCAGTTGGTGTATTTGCTGCTTCTATTGGACCTGATGCATTAAGTCAATTTATTCCTCATTTGAAAAAAAGTATGGAAGATCCAAAATGGAGAGTTAGAAAAGAAACTATGTAAACTGTATTCCATCTAGCATTGTATTTGTGTTTTATTATCATAGAACTCTCAAAAATACAGATATATTCTTAAAACATTTAGAACCAGTTTATGTTTTATTTTTAAAGGATAGAGCAGCTGAAGTTAGAACAATAGGTTTAAGCAGATTAAATGATTTAATTTAAACTTATAAGATAGATTGGGCATTAGGAAGTTTTTTATCTAAATGCTTAGAAACTCTCAATAAGGATGTTGGATTCTTATATAGAATGAATGCTTTATATGCCATTTAATAAATTGGATTAGTTGCTGATGGACCTATGATTCAAGATAAATTATGGCCAATTGTATAGAAATGCATGAAAGATAATGTTCCAAATATTAGATTTGTTAGTATAAAGGTGGCAAAATCATTATCAAAAAAAATTGATCATTAAGGAACATTAAATCAAATAAAATAGTATAAATTTAATATTAAAGTAGAGCAATAAATGAATTAATTGATGATAATGATAGAGATGTTAAATTTTATGCTTAGGAAGCTTTACAATATTGAAATAATACATAAATAATATAATTAATAAGTTGTTATATATTGTTTTTAATATAATCAGCTCAATGAGTAGCTGATTAGTTATTTGGAGCTGTGAATGGTCTTCTTTATTCAAGGAAATCATCAAATTCTCCATCTGCACGTCTTACTTATAAGTAGTAAATCTTTACCTATTATTAAGATTTGGTCTTTATTAAGCTGCTCTCAATTATCTCATCACATTCATAACAATTTCTGCTGTTCTTTCAATACTCAATTATTTTCCAGCTCCTAATTTAGCTTTTTCATCCTTTACCAATTCACTTAATAAAATAATATTCAAAATATATACCTAATATGATCAATAACTTAATCTTCAATAGCTTTTCCACCATTCTTTCTTTATTCATATGCTTCTTATTGATTTGCTAAATATTAATTCCAAATTGTATAAGTAAATAATTAATATGGATGAGAATTGTAAGATACTAATTCAAAATCTCTATCAATTTAATCTACCATTCTTCTTTCACCACCATGTTTAATTTGAGTCACTTAACATTCAGCAATGTGTGGTACAATGAAAAATGTTCTTAAACCCATTTAAAATAATTCCTCCAATTCTTTATTACCAAAGAAGTACTATTTACAATGTCTTGAAATCTTTCTATATGAATGATAAGCTAATAAATAAAATTTATTTCATTGCCTCTCAAAAATGAATTATGATCATAACGACATCTAATACCAATGGTGAATTCTGAGCTTGATGGTCTAGGAGCATTAAAATTCTTAGGATGCCAATTATTTTTCCATCCAGCTCTAGTCCAGAAGAATGACTTATTTCTGATTTTATAAACCATAAATTAATATCTTTTTTTATATAAAAACACTTTCAAAAACAAACTATTCAATTTTGTGCTATGTTACCAAATCACAAATTTATTTATATGAATATATAAATATTTAAATATTGAATTATTAAGGTATATCCTTGTTCATCTCATTTCAATCAAAAGTTATAAAAAACAGAATTCATCTAATCAAATTAAAACTAATAAATTTAATAAGAATTATAGATATAATCAGAGAATATTAAGCTTAATAACTATTTTAACATTAATAAATAATTAAAATTATGTCAAATATATTTTTCGAGCCTGATGATCTATTCAATCCTTCTACTTTAAACAATTTAGATGAAAAGAGCTAATATGAGGTCTGCGATGAATAATAGGAAGGAGAAAAAGTATATTATAGTTTTAACTCCATTCAAAATCAGAAAGCTTAAAACAAAAATCATCAAGAAGCAAAGAATATCCCTAAAAATATGGGAGTACTAATTAAGAATTACTTTCGTAATTATTACATTAATTTTAGTCAACAATTATAAAGATTTAGTCAGATAGAATATTACTATAAAAAAGTTTATTAGTAAAGTAAACAATAAAAAGAACTATACTCGAAAAGATTTAAAAGTCCTTTTCTCTAATGAAGAGGCTAGATTCATTTGCAAAGAATATTTATCAAGCTTTTAAATCATAAAGGATATACTGAAGTCTACTAAGATAAGTGACTCTGAAGTGATTCTTAAATATGTCAAAAAATTATACATTGGAACACAAGATCCATAATCCCTCTCCTCTCTTAAATATTCAAATTAAGAGTTTTGATATTATTTATTTATCAATAAATTTTTATACTAAGAATTAACTTAATGGTGTACATTACTTATAATAAAATACAACCTTAAATCTTATGCTATTAAATTAATAATTCCTAATATAAAAATAAGAAGACTGAAGATTAATAGAATCTGTAATTTAATTTAAATATCAACCATTGATTTAATTAAGTATTATAAATAATAAATTGTATATTATTAGATTTATTAAATGAAGATCAGATGTATAAACTTGTTTATTAATTTATTATTAAAAAGTTATATAGAAAACAAAGAATTTTTCGACTTATTCATATAATAAAGTTTTTAAATATCTATACAGTCCAAGTTTCTTCTCCTAAAATATTTGAGAATTATTTACTTTTTAAAATTAATTTTAAAGATTTTAATTAATGGGAAAGAAAGAAAAGGGAAAGCCTAATCCTTTAGGTGAAGTGAGCAGAGACTATACTATTAATATTCATAAAGCTGTTCACAAAGAGACTTTTAAAAGAAAGGCACCCAGAGCTGTGAGTCACATTATTAGATTTGGTAAAAAAGTGAAGGGATTGTTTAGCTTAAAAGAATATGTTAACTGATGATGTTAGAGTCGATCCATAATTAAATGAGGCTATTTGGGCAAGAGGAATTCGTAATTTACCAAGAAGAATTAGGGTTAGATTGTAAAGAAAGAAGAAGGAAGAAGATGATGGTAAAGGAAAGTATTATACACTTGCATAATATGTTCCAGTAGATTCATTTGACAATCTTAAGACAGAAATTACAAAATAATGATGATTAACATAAGTTTAATAAAATATTCAAATAAATTCATATCATTAATATATGTAATCCTGGTAAACTTGTGCATTATCTGGTGAATTAATAGAAACACCAGTAATATCTAAAGTTAGTGGACATATATATGAAAAAAGATTAATTGAAAAGCATATTGAAAGTACAGGTACATGTCCAATAACAGGAAGACCTTTGAATTTAGAAGACTTAATTGAAGTATTATTATAATTTCAAATATTAAGGTTAAAGTAGCTAAAGTTCAAAAGCCAAGACCAGTAACAGCTACATCAATACCTTCATTACTATCCCTTTTATAAAATGAATGGGATGCTTTATTATTGGAGCAATTTTAATTGAAATAACATTTAGAATAAGTAAGACATGAATTAACTCATGCACTATATTAACATGATGCTGCATGTCGTGTGATATCAAAATTAATAAAAGAGAGAGATTAAGCAAGAATAGAATTAGCGCAATTACAAAATAAATTAAATCATAAAGTAGAAGTAGAAACTAATAATATTCCTGAAAAATTATCAGCAAATTATGTATCTGAAATAGAATAAAATGCATTAAAATTAACAAGCTAAAGAAAAGTTTTGAGAAAGCAATAATCATATTTTGATTAATTTCCTAGTCCTCAAGTACTCTTATTCAATATTTTAGATTTTATCTAATTATGAAATTAAGTAATAACACACTTAAACTTAAGGTGGAATTTCATTAGATATATATGCAAATTATGTACTTGTAGGTGGTTAAGCTGGCTTAGTTTCATTGTATCGTTCTGAAGTATTGTTGTATTAGAATCAATAAAACAATCAAGCAATAAATACAATCAAATTTTTTATTATTGATGAACATTTAAGATTTGTTTCATCAACTTCAGAAGGAGATTTAGTTATTTATTAATATAATACTGAATCTAATGAGGGAATAGTAGCTTCTACCATAAAAGTAGGATAGAATATCACTGGATTAGAAATTCATCCTCTTGGATACATAGCTATTATTGTGACTGCTGAAGGTCTTTTGTTATTTTATGACTTAAGATCTGGTTTATAAATTAGTAAAGTGACTGATTTTGAAGGATAATGTAAATTTACTTCGGTTGCTATTCATCCTGATGGATTGTTATTAGCAATTGGATAAGAAAATTCGTAGATTAAAATTTGGAAAATTACATCAGGTTAACTTGTTGCTCAATTTGAAGGATAAGAAGTAATGAAAAATAAATAATATTTAGGGATCTATAATTTAGGTTGTATTCTCTGAAAATGGAGTTAATTTGGCATCATGTTCACAAACTGAAGTGTTATAATGGGATTTGAGAAATCCTGGATAATTCTAAAAATTGTTTTAATCATAAAAAATAAGTTTTATTTAAATCTATATTTTATTTAGGTAGTATTTCTTATGACAGATCAGGAGCATATTTAGCTGTAGGTGAAAATAAGAATATACATTTATTTGACATAAAAAAATAATAAGAATTTTTCAAATTTGAGAGTCATAGGGATATTGTGACTGGTATCAAGTAATTGAATATATATATTATTATAGATTTGGTGAATTTAATAACAATATTTACAGCTGTAGTTTTGATAAACAAGTAAATATATATGGTAATTGAAAGAGTCTTTAATTTTATAAATATTTATTCAATATATTATTTAAACAGATATAAAATAAATTTTAAAAATTTGAAATAAAATTACAATAAATTTTATTTTTTTTGTTTGTGTATGAATCCTTTTTAGTAAATAAAAATAAAAATGTTATATGTTTAATATACAATTTATATAATAATAATTATTAAGAATTTATCTTATTAAAAGGACTTAATTTAATTAAATATGGATAGAAATTTTTTGTGATTTTTTAGTTAATATTTCATGTTGAATTTGATTAAATAATTTTAGAGGGAATAGTCATTGTTATCTTATAACTGTTTTTGTTTAAAATAAAAGGAAATAAGACAATACTATTGTATATATCCTTAATTTAAGAGTGATAAAAAATAGTTAAGACAATGATTATGTATTTTTCTATAATTGTTTATTTATTTATATTCATTGTTGAGTATTAAACTAAGAGAGAGGAGATTGTTGATTATTGAAGACAATTTTTGATTCAGCAGATTCAGAGGCAAATTCTCTAGAAATAATGTTAAATGATATAATACCTGTCAAAGATATGTTTTTCTGAATCAGAAGAAATGCTACTCTTAATATCGGAACAACTTTCTGATGAATAATACTCATTTTAAATTTCTATAATATTAACGTTGATTAGTACATTCACACTTTTTAATTGCTTTTGCAAAAATGACTGAGCGAAGACTATCATAGCCAAATGAGGAATGAAGAGACATTTTTTTGTTTTTACAATTGTATTAGAAAATATTTAATGGATTTCGTTTTTAACTACATTGTTTAATACAAAATTAATACGAAGTAACAATAGCATCATGATTATTTTGTGATTATATAAAATCATTAATATAAAATATTTATTACAGTTAAAGAATGAACCTTAGTTATGATTTAGAAACAGTCACAAATCCTGTAGATGATGTTCCTCCTTTAGGATTATCAGTTTGTTAACAAGTCTATTTAGAATTAGCAATGTTAGGAATGATAGCCATTCCATGGATAAGTTTGAAATTTTGATAATAAATAATAGCACTTTCCATAACAACATCTGCACTCTTATGTTTACTAACTTACATGATGTTAATAATTCTAGTGATATACTTTTACATATTTTTTTTGGCACAAGGAAAAAGAGTATTGGAATTTTACATGGCAGGTATAATAAATAAAATAATGAGGGTGAATTCATTTTTAAAAAGGAAAATACATAACTTTTGATATTGTCTACAATAATAACTTTTATATCTTTCTTTACTCTTACTATATTGTTTCTCTCTTAATAAAACACAAGAATCTATAAATCATATTTTGATGAATCAAATACTTCATATATGGTGTTATTTATGACATTATTTGTAATTGGTTTAGGAATATTGGAGGAATATTTTTGGAGAAGTAATAAAGTTAATTAAAGCATTTAGATTTTATGATAAAAACACTTCCATCAGGATGGATTGTAGCATTATTTGTAGGTTTACATTTTGCATTACTTGTAATGATGATAACAAGTTCAATTGTAGAATGGCAATATTGTGTATTATTGGGAGTATTATCAGTTGTTTGGCATATGGTAATGGTTTATGCAAGAAAAGTAAATTTAGATAATATTTAGTTACTTAAATTTTCATCAGTTTTGGTGTATGGAATAGCTGCAAGATTTGGTATCTACACTGCATTTTATATATTATTTTTGAACATTAAATTAGGTTGATTGATTAACCTATATATAAATATATATATATATATAAATTTAAAAAATCAATGAACTTTTTTTGATTTTCCATTTTAGGATTTTATTTATGAGATAGATTTTCTATTAATTTAATTTTCAATTAATTAAGGAGTTAATAATTCAGGTTAAGATTTAACTATTGTACTATAAATTTTAGTAGAAACTCTATTATGTTCAATTATTTATTATTTATTTTAATTACAAAAACTTATGAGAATTAATATAATTGCTATTGCTATTAATATAATAAACATAGCTAAAAATTTACGATATAAAAATTCTAAATCTTCTTTTAAATTATTATTAACTAATTTTTATTCTTAAATTGAAGTCATTATTTATTATTAAAAAGATTTGATTTCATCCTATTCTTATAAATATTATAAATTCTATTATTTAATTGAATTGATTTCATTTTTAAATAATTCTACATTATGAGACAATATTAGGATATTTTAAGCAGTCACTTTGAATAATGATTATCTTGATTCATAAGGTAATACATTTATATATTAACTTTCTATTTTTTTAGGAGATTAATTGCTGTAAAAATAATCAACAACTGAACATGTATCATTTTTAGATCGATCTTCTTCTTCTGAAACCTCATTTTAATTAATTTCTTATTACTCTTATGTTGAGTTTTCAGTTTTAGTTTCAGGTTTAATAACTTTTTTATCTCTTTTATGTGAATCAATCAAATCACCAATAACAGTTTAACCAAATACTCTAAATTTAATATTAACAAAATTTAACCTAATTTAAGTTAAAGTACAATGAAATTCTGCATTATGAAATTCTACAATATGTATTTTTAAATATCTAAGGAATCGTTATTCTAAATTGAATATTTACCATTCATTAGAATCTTCAGCATAAAAATTACCTAAAAGTTCCCATTCTTTAGTTGGATAAACAACACTTCCATAGACCTAACAAGTATTAAATTAAATAAAATACTTAAAAGTTTTTGATGGTTGAAGAATACAATTCTTTATTTATAAAAGTTATAGTTTCTAAAGAAATCTCTTCTTTTAAACATACAACAAAAAACACATCTTTTTAATTACATTCTGTTATCATATATCTAATTAATAATAATAATAATACACTTCAGTTGAATCAACTAATACATTATCAACTTATTTTAATGCATTACTTTTAGTTAAAATTATAGCACCTCCAAAATAATTAGCAAAATTTTATGCTGATGGTATATATTTTTAAATTAATTTATTAGGAGGCATGGATCCTAATTAATCTATCCAATTATCAAAAATGGATATTGTATTAATCCAATTATGTTAAATATTTTGAATAATCATAATAAGGAGATGTTCATAAAATGATAATTGATCTGATACATTGTCTTAATTGTTGATAATTCTTTGTATTTTAAGGTATGTTTGTGTACAATCGTCCCATTTGAATAAAATAAAAGGTATAAAGAATAATAATATTAGACTCTTTTTCATTATTAAATTTATATCAAATTCGGAAGTGATCTCGGAATCGATATGCTTGATCTCCTCAAATCATTGAATTAACTCTCTGTTTTCCAACGTTACAAGTATTTGATGGCCGAATTTGTTATCATGTCAAGGGAATTCACATATATCGGTTTGGAAATAATTTCTGATGTTTCTAAATTAAAGAATCCATCTAAATCATTTGGTTAAAAATGTGTTTAACTTTTGAGAGGTTCTTCAATTTCTTCAATCATACTGAGTGTAGATCTGAAATTTTAAAAACCTAAATCAAAAGCACATAATTCACTCTTAATTTTATCAAATTGATCTTTAAATTATTGCTATTACTATTAATGATAACCTAAATATTGAATCAATAAATCTTGAGTACAAAAATATATAATGTTTTTACTTACATTTACTAAACAAGGTGTTAATTCCATAATATTTTATTCAGTCTCTAAATTTCCAATAGTATATTAGACATTAATTTAAGTTCGTGATTAAGATTGTCTCCTTACTTAATTATCTATATTATCTATTAATTCTTATGATTTCTTTTTTATATTTTTATTATAGCTTTCAGCACTTCTCCATTTTAATTTAGATAATAATGCATCAATTGCTAATTTTTACATATCAGTTATTTCAGGTCCAGTGCAACCTGACAATAAATCATCCAAATTAGTAGCTGATCCATTTTAAGTTTATCTATAATAATTTTAATAATGTACATACATCACTGGTAAATCCTTTTCTCTTTTTATTAAACTATTAAATCTATTTTTTAGATTATTTTCACTTCTTTTTCCATCCATAATTTTAGATATTTCTGCCCATCTTCTTCCTTATTCTTTAACAAGATTTAATAATTATATATCTTCTTCATCAGTCCAAGGTTATCTTAAATAGAAATTAATATTTATAATTTACTTAGAAATCTTTGGATTCAAATGATTAAGCCATCTTTCTCTACATTATTTACTTGATCTATATATATTTGAATTTTAATTTAATTCTTAAGCAATTTAACTCCATTTTTAACCCATATCAACTGATTAATATTGTAGAATAATATCATATAATTTTTTATCTTCTTCTGGTTAAAAAGGTTATTATTGAAGTGCAATTTTTTGCATTTGAGACCACTTCTATTTGCATTAATCTTTATCTCTTCTACATATCATTTTTGATATCTCTTCAAATAATTCAGATGATAAATCTCTAATATCTTCATTTCTCATAATACTCAATTTTCCAATAAGCCAAATTAGTACTTTCTTTTCGTTGAGTGTCCAATTCTTCTTAAGATTTGTATTCCAACCACTAGTTGTTAGAATCTCTTATTATATACGATTGATCTCTTTATCAGATGGAAATTCAGTTATGCCTAAATTAAAGAACTCTTTCATATATTCAAATTTAGTAAACTTTATTTCCTAAGCTTAGGGATAGAATAACTAGAATTCTTAATAGAAATTATAATCTTCATTATCTGAGTTTTTGCGTTAAGAAATTGCAGTCTTACATTTACTTTTTGAATTTCTTCTTTCTGCCAAACTCCTATTTCGATTACTCATATTAAATTTATTATTGAAAATAACACTCTATAAACATTCATTTACTCTCTGGCTTTAATCTACTTTACTTTTCCTATCATTTTTATCAAACCAATCAAGACTTATGTTAATCACAAAATTAATGCTAACTAACTCCAACAAAAATATAAGATTGGTAGACGTAACTAAATTCATATTATTATTGAAAATAAACCTAAATCAGTATTTTTTATTACTACTAACAATCCTATTACAATATCTAAAATTTAAATTCTAATGGAATCAATAGGATATAAATGGTAAATGCAAAAACAATAATATATACCTAGTGAAAGTAATGGTAATTCTGAATCTCAACAGGCAAACTAAAGAAAATAAACACAGAATTACTTCGAAATAGATAAGCAATAAGCAAAAATGAGTGATTATAAATATGACTGTAGTTAATCAGAAGATGATGCTATCAAAATCTATCACTATAAATCATAAGAATAAACACTGCAACTACATAAGGAATAGTTAGTAAAACAATAGTTAATTATTAATTAAATCCAAATACAATTTAGAAGAATTCATTCCAGTTATTTAAGAAAGTAATAACTAATGCTTCACTTAACATATAAGCAGTATCATCTAAATATTTTAAGTCTGATAAGTTAATTTCTTCCATTGCTTAAAGAACATTCTCTTCATCTTAATCTTCATTAAATAAGGATACCTAATGTTAATTATCTGTAGTTTCTCTCATTTTAATCTACAAAAACACATTTCTTAATCCACTAAAATAGAATCATCAAATTTACACATATTCAGTAATGCTCAAATTTAATTTAATACCTTATTTTTAAATAAATACAATCTACATTCTGATCTGTAATTCTACTTTATAGGGTTATGTTACTTTCAAATATACATAAGTTTTTTATTCTTCTTAAATAAATATAACATTGCTGAACCACATTATGAGCTTTTGCAGCTTAAGCAATGTTTAATTTCTTAAATCCTATGCAAAATTCACATCTTCTTGCTTAAATTGTGCCATAGATCATCAAACTATAATTATAATTTAATCCAATTAATGTATATTATTTTATTAAATAAAATAAACCTAGAATTAGTTTTATCTATTATTATTATATATTTTAATTTCCTCATAGCTTATCTAACAATAGCTAATATAATTTGAATTCAATCTAACTTAATATTAATTAATTAGTTTAATTCTAATTTAATACACATAAAAGATAGTTTGAATTTTATAGATTGAAATTAATCAATTATCTAATTGGCTTTTAGAAGATAAAGAAATAATTATTTAGTCAATTAAAGTTTTTCCAAATATTTAAGAAGATATGAATTAAGTATATTTTTGAAGAATGCTATTATGATTCATTTTAAATAGAACTTATTTTGATTTATCATGTGTCAGATTAATTTAATTATTCATAAATTGAAATCTAGAAAATATTGGCTTAGTAATTAATATATTAGTTGTATAAAATGGTTAAAAACATTGAAGTTAGATGTTAATTATTTCATCCTGGATATTAAATTAATTGATTTATTAAAAACTATATATATATATATATATATATTAATTGATTTATAATATTTTATAATTAAAAACAGTTGCCATCCTACATCTAATAACATAGGTTTAAATTAATACGATATACATGATGATTAAAAAGATTAATGGCTATGATTAATTTTATTGTAAATGCGAAAATTAATATCAAATATAAAACTACTACTCTTTTAGACTAATTTAAGATGTTATAAATGTGGTATAAGATTTTTATTAAATTTATATATTAATATATTATTAGACATTTGATATTAACTAAATATTAGTTGCTTCTACATAATTAATTAATATTAAGAGATAATGATAGAATTATGTTTTGGATTTTTTATGGATTTAATAATACATAAGAAAAAGTGGTTTATATTTGATAATAATCAATAAATATCTTTACATAAAGATGTTTAGTTTATTAATTTACTTTATTTAGATAGACAAATATAAATATATTATATATGTTATTTATCTAAGACAAAGATAAATATATTATATTTATTTATCTAAATTATAATTAATTAATTATATTATTATTAACTTTTAACATATTATTAATTAAAAGAATAGAGGTGAAAGAGAGTTACGAAATCAGATTTTTTTAATAGGAATTGTCTTTATTTGATATTTAAGACCTAATTATATAATATTATCATAAATTTTTTTGTGTTAACAAGAAATTATAAATAACATATGAATAACAAAATAATTTTATATCATCTAGAAATTAACTATAAAATATCATGAATGATTAAAAGTATAATATTTGAATAATGAAAGGAAATTTGCTGAAATATGTATTATTAATTCAAATCTTTAATACCCCCTTTGAATTTTTTATACTTCAATTCATGTTCTCAAAGCATTCTCAATATAAAAATAAATATTAGGAATGGAAAAAAATGAATAGAAAGAACTACTGTTGAGTAAATAATTTGATGATGTTGCTCTAATTTCATCATAGGGGAGTCAACACCTAGTACTTATTAACTTAAATTAGTCAAATAAGTCTATTTTTAATGAATTGTAAACAAATGAAAGGCTTGATGTGAAACATTTTTCTTAAGAAAGGTTGACCAATGGTGAATTGAATCGCTCAAGTATTCTTTTTAAATTAAATTAACTAGAAACATTAAAAAATATAACAAAGAAGTTAATAAAATTGAAAAAGAAAGTCAAACGTGCATTCATTTCGAAAAATAATATTTCAGAAATGAATATTTCAAAATAATCAGAAAGAAACTAAATAGAAATCAATACTTTCAACTAAAATGATATTATCTCAGATTTTCACAAAAATAAGATATCAAATAGTTAGTCTCAGTATTTTTGATATCAATTTATAGTCTATTGACTTATAAGCATAAAATGACAAATAAACAAAAGAAATAAATTATAAAATTATCAAATTATAGAAATTTTGGTTCAAAACTGAAAGACAGTAAATAAAATAAAAATCTCAAAAATAATCTTTAGCTTTAGAATAAACAGAATTCAAATAGTGATTTAGATATTAGCCAATCAGAAAAATTCAATTCTTATCCCTCAACAGAAACTTATATTACTGAAGATCTTGAATTATTAGATCAAAGTATTTTTATTTAAATCTATTTATAGAATATTTTCAATAAAAACAATATTACATGTATAATTTAGTTGGACATTTCGAAGACTAACTAGATGATATATTTTAGGCTTAAATGTATTTAAGACACTTTTTATAGATCTACGAGAATTTATAAAAATCAAAAAATATTTAAATTTCATTAACTTTTTCAATATCACAAAAAATTAAAGCTTAAACAAGTATTTTATAATTAAAATTACTAGAAAGATAGAAAACTTTAGTTATAGATTTAGATGAAACTTTGGTACATTGTAATGAATATCCATAATTGAAATCAGATTTTTATATACCAGTATAAGTAAATAATATAATATATCAAGTAAGAATTCTAATTAAATTAGGCTGGAATTAGTATAAGACCATATGCATAAGAATTTTTAAGAAATATGGCTGAATATTATGAAATTATAATATTTACAGCATCTAATGAAGATTATGCAAATTAAATCATTAATTATTTGGATCCTTCAGGAAACTTTATTAGTGGTAGATTGTTTAGAGAAGATTGCATAAAAGTGGAATCAGGTTGTCATATAAAGGATTTGAGAATTCTCAATAGAGATTTAAAGGATTTAGTCTTGATTGATAATTCTGCTTTCTCATATGCTTTTCAAATTGATAATGGAATTCCAATAATTCCTTATCTTGATAATAAAAAAGATAATGTATATATATTGATTCTATATTAATAGGAATTATAACATTTAGAGTCATATTTAAAGACTCTTATATAATATGACGATTTTCGTAAAGTCAACAATAGAATATTTAATTTATAGGCAATTTAAAACTGCAATTCGATTTAGTAGGCTATTAGATGTATAACTTCTAATTCTAATAGTCAAATTCTATGAATAACAGCATGAATTATTTATAATATTTATAGTATTGGAAATGTTTATGATTGGGAACATATTTTTATTAATATAAGTATTCTTATAAAATATTAATTCTAATGAATAAAAATCACATATTCTCAAAGAGTATTAACATTATAAGAGATCATTAATAAGAATATAAGCCATCTTAATAATCAGGTTAGAAATAATAGAATAGAAAGGAATCTGAGGAAGAAAATGACAATGTGCATTCTACTTAAATTTAGAGAAAGGCTATTTCTAAAAAAGTAATAATGATTTAAAATACTGGTCAATCAGGAAGGGTTTAAACTTAGTAAATAAACAAAAAGAAAGGAATTTTGAACATAACTAAAAAGGATGGTGAGATATATAAGTTTTATGGATAGAATAATAAATAAAACAAAATGGTTCATATTCAATATTTATCAGAAATTTGAAAGAAAATACTAACTAAAATGATCTTAGGGAATTAATAGATGATGATACCAATATTTTAGGAATTAGTGTAAACGATAATTTTAATGTTAGATCAATAATAAATAAGCGACAATTACTTTTTCAAATTAAACATCTGCTGAAAATGCAATAGGTAATATATATATATGATTATTTAAATTTAGAATTTATTAATAATAAGAATTTAGAGATGAAAGCAGTACCTAATTTTAAATAAAATGATAAAGTAATAGTGATTGGACAATATTCTGAGAGAAATAGAGATGGTAAATTAAGAATGGATGTAAAAGAGTCTATATTTGATCGTATACAGATAAAAAAATGATAAGTGCAATTTTTTATTTAGATTATTTAATTATATTATTTATGTATTTAACTGCCAAATCAAAAGATAATTTTTATCCATAAAACTCTGAAGAATAACGTGAGTTGAACCAATAATTAAGATATGCAATAGAAGATAATTAAATGTTGAAAGCTAAAATAAGAAGTTTAGAATAAGATATTGAAGTAATTAAGGAAAATGAGATTAAGAATATTAAACATTATGAGAAAAGAGAAGATGATTTTATGAAATTAATAAAATAAGAATAGGAAAGAAATAAAAAATTATATGAAGAATTAGAATATCTAACAAGAGAATTAAGAAATAGAGATGATTAAGTAAATTAATTGGAAGAAAATATAAGAACTTTAAATACTGTTGTAGAAGATTAATAAAATAGAATTGAAGAAGAGAAAAATAGAAATAAAGAGATTTAAGATTAAGTATAAGTAAAAGTTAAGAAAAATGATGATATTTTGAAAGATTTAGCATAATTAGAAAATAAATATTCAAAATTTAGAACTAAATTAGAAACTGAAAATAGTCATTTGAAATAAGAATTAGAGAAATTATAAAATAAATACAAGAATAAATTACAATAATATAAGAAAGATATTAAATAACTATAACAAGATAATAATTAATAGAAATTGGAAAAATTAAAATTAGAAGCTGATAATGATCAATTATATAATTTATCAAAATAATTTGAAAGTCAATTAGGAAAGATATTACCTGAAATGCCTGTGATGGAAAAATAAAAGTAATAAATAAAATAATAGTAATAGTTCAAATGTTTCTAATGAATTAGAAAGAATGAAGATTAATAATATATAATTGAATGAATAATTATAATAAGCAGACTATGAAGTAAATTCAATCTAATTTATAGATATCTTAATTGTAATAGTAACTTTAAGCAGCAATTCAACATTTAGATAGAACAAATTAAGATTTACAATATTTTTAATAAGAAAATTAAAGATTAAAATAATTGATAGATGACAGTAAGGTTGAATAAAAATAAAATGAGTATATGATTGAAAAAATGGTTGAATTATCAGAAAAATAGATGGATGATCTTGAATAAAAATTTAATAAAGTTTAAGCTCAAGTTAATTCTTTATAACATGAAAAAAGATCATTATTAACAGAATGCAATAATCTTAAAATGACAATAGATTAATTAGAAAATAATGAAGTTGATTGGTAAAAAAAAGTTAATAGATTAAAAAAAGATAATAAAGAATTGACTAGATAATTATCTTAATTAGATTAAAATATGAGAGAAATGATTGTTGAAAAACATTCTGAATTGAAAAAATAAAATAATAATATATCATTAAGATAAAGTAGATTTAGTTAAAAGCTTAATAGTTAAAATTAATCTTATCGATCTATAAGAACTAATAATATATTAATGAGTGGAACAAAAGACTTAGATGATGATGATGATGAAGATGATGATTTAGAAGAAATCTGAATAATAAAATATATAAATAATTTAAATAATGATATTACAATAGAAATAAGTATTGAATGATAACCATTTACACTCACTTATTTATAAAGGATAAACAGGTATCAGTCTTTTACTCATTTCTAGTTCAACAGACATGCATATATTGGATACACTCTCCATTGCTAATTATCATAGTCCAGATCCATAAATCAAAGACCATCTATTAAAAACAGCCAAAGAACTCTATAAATCAGATTCAGAATTACCAAAATTATTATAAAGATATGAATTAACTATAAATATTATAGAAAGTCAATAGTTCAATGCTAAAGTATTAAAATACATTATAATTAGTAATACTTATCATTATATGCTACAATAATGAGAACAAAAATCAAAGAATTTTACACTAACTAAAGATATTAGTTATTTTGTAATGTTTATGTTCCAACCAAATTCAGTAGAACAATTAATGTATTTTGTTATAATCCTTCACTTACTGGTTATGTTGCACTTATTAAAAGTGTATAAATGACAAGTCTGATAGCAATGGAGGAAATGTTATATCAAATAGATAATAAAGAATAAGAATAGTTTTATACATTTGATGAATTATTTGATGATGTATAAATTTCTTTTAATCTTTAGAAAACTATTCCAATAATTAATATGACTCCAGAAAAAGAATAATAGAAACCTTTTGTCAGAAGACATAAAAAGTCTTTATCAGAACATTAAATATTTGATTTTTAAAGAGACTAAAACTAATCATAGATGTTTTCATAATTGCAATCATTTCAATAAAATTAACCTTGTAATTCAAACTCAATTATACATAGTTTATTTTACTTAAGTCAAACCATAATCATTTCTATAAGATGATTACTAATTCCCTTCTTTAGATTAAATAAACTCTGAAAAAAAATAAAATCTATTTTAGGATGAATAAAAGAAAGGATAAATACTTATAAACCAATTAGATTAGCAATTAAATTAGAATTTTTATTTATAGAAATTAGAAGAAACTCTCCCTGACACTGATGATTTTGATTTATTTCCACCTTTAGAAATGAATTCATTAATTAATTAACCCTCTGTAAATAAATTACAACATAGTGATTAAAAAAAGCAGATGACAAATCCAATCTATACAGGGAGATTAAAGTTTTTTGATGAATAAAAAAATTATGGATTTATTGTTATGGATGAAGATAAATCAGATATTTTTGTTCATTTAGATGATTTATAAAAGGCTGGTGTTACAAAGGAAGTTTTAAAAACAGCTAAATTAGGGTCTTAGATTAGGTATTTTATTAATTCATAAATATATATAGATTTTAATTTAATTGTATGGTCTATGTTGGAAAATACAAAAAGTCTAGAAAAGCTGTTGAATTAAAATTACTAAACAACTAATAACCAAATAACTTTAGAGAATATTAATGATTTGATATCTGAATTTATTTAGAAAAATCAAATATATTTTAATTTTATAATTTTAATTTCATTGAAATGCAAAATAATACCAATACATCCACTTTAAATCATTACTTAGTATATTTAAAATTATGAACAAAGTTTTGGTTAGATATGGAAATGACAGGGTTAAATGTATTCTAAGATTAGATTCTTGAATGTGCTTGTATATTGACTGATTTTAAATTATAAACAATAATTAAGGGACCACATCTTATTATTCATGCAGATAAATAAATTTTAGATGGAATGGATTAGTGGTGTACTAATACTCATAAAGCCTCAGGATTATATGAAGAATCCTTGAAATCTACTGTAACAATACAGTAAGCAGAGCAATAAATACTCTAATTTTTAAATTAAAATAATATACCTCCAAAAGTATTACCTTTGGCAGGAAATTCAGTTTATATGGATCGTTTGTTTGTAATGAAGTATATGCCTGAATTGGATTAATTCTTGCATTATCGAATTGTAGATGTTTCTTCTATACAATTGTTATGTAAAAAGTTGAATCCATATGTTTGTAATCACTAACCATAAAAGAAATTGAATCATCGAGCATTTGATGATATTTTAGAAAGTATTGAGGAATTAAGATACTATTAAAAAAAATTTTTGATATGCTAACAACTTTGAATTTGATATATGATTTTCATTAATTTAAATTATGTCTGGTACACTAATCATAAAGCCATTAAGTGGCAAATTAAGTCATGATACTGAAACTTTTGGAAAAATGGATCCATTTTGTTTAGTAAGAGTAGGTGGATAAACTCAAAGAACTAGATCACATACAGATGCTGGTAAATACCCATCATGGAGTGATACTCTTTCATTTCGTAGAACTTCAGAACTGATTGCTGATATTGAAGTTTGGGATAAAGATGAAGTGAGCAAAAATGATTTGATTGGTCAAGGATCCTTAGCATTATAGACTTACTTAACAAAGCCTAATGGAACAGAATGGGTCAATTTAAACTATAAAGTATATGACATGTATAGATTTAATAGGGTAAATCAGCTGGATAAGTTTTAATTGAAGTTTAATTTTTCCCTGATGGTGGTGTTAAACCTCCAACTATGCCTGGTTATTAATAACCATACTATCCACCAAACCTACCCTATCAATAATAACCTCTATACCCTCCATAATAAGGTTATCCACCCTAATAGCCAGGCTATCCACCCTAATAGCCAGGCTATCCACCTTAATAGCCAGGTTATCCACCTTAAACTGGATATCCTGCATAACCTTATCCAACTTAACCAGGATATCCTCCTTAATAACCAGGTTATCCTCCTTAATAACCAGGATATCCTCCTTAATAACCAGGATATCCTCCTTAATAGCCAGGATATCCTCCTCAACCAGGTTATCCACCATAATAGCCAGGTTATCCACCTTAATAGCCAGGATATCCTCCTTAACAAGGCTATCCTCCATAATAACCAGGATATCCACCTCAACCAGGTTATCCACCATAACCTGGATACCCACCTTAGTAACCTGGATATTAGGGTTATCCTCAATAAGGATATTAAAAGCCTTTTTGAAAGATAAATTAATATAAAGTATATTTTATCAGGGATATATATATATATATATTAATTTAATAATACAAGTGGATTGAGAGTAAAAATTTAATGTATTTTGATAAATATAAATTCTTTAATAAAATACTAATATATGTCTTATTATACTATTATTATCTCATTTAGCATTCTTCTTTAATTCTTATTGTTTTTTGAGCTAATTAGCATCTACAAAGACGATAGTCTTGCATCTCTTAATAACTTTTAACCATTTTAATTTGCACTTGACGCATTCAAGCCTATTCTCGTAAAATATAAATACTTTAATGCCACCTTTTTTGTGGTCTTTGCTTTCTTTCTGAAAATAGGCTTAGTTTAGCCTCCATAACCAGCTTGCTTCATGTCGTACCTTCTTCTACCTTAAGCAAATGGACTTTCCTTGCTCTTTTTATATTAGGAGACTTTGCAACTTTAATGACTTCCACATTTTCTGCAANTGTTTAGTAAGAGTAGGTGGATAAACTCAAAGAACTAGATCACATACAGATGCTGGTAAATACCCATCATGGAGTGATACTCTTTCATTTCGTAGAACTTCAGAACTGATTGCTGATATTGAAGTTTGGGATAAAGATGAAGTGAGCAAAAATGATTTGATTGGTCAAGGATCCTTAGCATTATAGACTTACTTAACAAAGCCTAATGGAACAGAATGGGTCAATTTAAACTATAAAGTATATGACATGTATAGATTTAATAGGGTAAATCAGCTGGATAAGTTTTAATTGAAGTTTAATTTTTCCCTGATGGTGGTGTTAAACCTCCAACTATGCCTGGTTATTAATAACCATACTATCCACCAAACCTACCCTATCAATAATAACCTCTATACCCTCCATAATAAGGTTATCCACCCTAATAGCCAGGCTATCCACCCTAATAGCCAGGCTATCCACCTTAATAGCCAGGTTATCCACCTTAAACTGGATATCCTGCATAACCTTATCCAACTTAACCAGGATATCCTCCTTAATAACCAGGTTATCCTCCTTAATAACCAGGATATCCTCCTTAATAACCAGGATATCCTCCTTAATAGCCAGGATATCCTCCTCAACCAGGTTATCCACCATAATAGCCAGGTTATCCACCTTAATAGCCAGGATATCCTCCTTAACAAGGCTATCCTCCATAATAACCAGGATATCCACCTCAACCAGGTTATCCACCATAACCTGGATACCCACCTTAGTAACCTGGATATTAGGGTTATCCTCAATAAGGATATTAAAAGCCTTTTTGAAAGATAAATTAATATAAAGTATATTTTATCAGGGATATATATATATATATATTAATTTAATAATACAAGTGGATTGAGAGTAAAAATTTAATGTATTTTGATAAATATAAATTCTTTAATAAAATACTAATATATGTCTTATTATACTATTATTATCTCATTTAGCATTCTTCTTTAATTCTTATTGTTTTTTGAGCTAATTAGCATCTACAAAGACGATAGTCTTGCATCTCTTAATAACTTTTAACCATTTTAATTTGCACTTGACGCATTCAAGCCTATTCTCGTAAAATATAAATACTTTAATGCCACCTTTTTTGTGGTCTTTGCTTTCTTTCTGAAAATAGGCTTAGTTTAGCCTCCATAACCAGCTTGCTTCATGTCGTACCTTCTTCTACCTTAAGCAAATGGACTTTCCTTGCTCTTTTTATATTAGGAGACTTTGCAACTTTAATGACTTCCACATTTTCTGCAAAAGGTTTTTCTATTCTTTGGTATGTTCACCATTTAATATTTTTTAAATAAAATTTAATCATTTTTTTAAAATTTGTTTATAAAAAAAATACTACATTGGAATGATAAGTGAACAAATAATGTTTTTTTTATATGAATATTATTACTTAGATAATCAGTTAATGTCCTTCAATAAACTATTGATTTCTTCAGCAGAATAATCAGGTAAATTTGGTTAAATGATTGGTTGTGAATTGGATCGTTTATGTAAAGTAAATTGTTCATTGTTTTTCATTTAATCAGCTGATTTATTACTAAAAATATTAATTATAATAAAAACACTCTTTCTTCTAAATGAAGGGATCCATTAATAGTAGAAACCTATGGAAGAGGACATTATTCTTTTGCAATAAGAGATTCAGTCAATATTTGTACTATTTCATCTTGCTAGCAATTTTTCTATTTCTTTTTAGTATTCTACTTTTTCTATTTCATATTCCTATCTTCTGATTTAACCATCAAATAAAATGCAAAGCATATTACACAAACCAATAAAATTCCTATTTATTGTTATTTAGATAAAAATATTTCAAAACAATTGTAAAAAGCTGATAATTATTCTAATAAACTTGTCTTAGCTTGCATCCAATTTGTAATTTCAGATTTCAAATGATTCTTTTAACCAATTTATTACATATCATTTTAATATAGAGCTAAATCTACTTCACTTAATTTAACATCTTGAGCATTTATGGGTGTATTGTATTTATTATGAATTGATATTTGCTTCTTTGGGATGGCTTAGACTAAACTTAAAAATACTATTATCCAGAACACTAATCTCATTTAAAACGAATATTAATAAAAATTATAATGTATAGTTAAACATATGGAAAATAATAAGCTACTAAGACAGCAAAATTGAAATTCTTTTGTTAAATGTGTAGAAAATAATGTTATGATGAAAATGGGTTTCGTTGTCATTTAAATTCAGGTCATCATATGAAAATGATGAGATTATATAATGAAGATCCTGATTTTTATATTGAATAGTTTAGTTAAGAATTTGAAACAGCATTTATGGAAATACTAAAGGAAAAATATAAAGATTAAAAGATTGGCTCAAATAAAGTTTATGAAGAAATGATTAGAAAAGTAGATCATGTACATTTAAATGGAACTAAATGGACTAAATTAACAGATTTTATTTAATATTTGATTACAAATAACAAAATTGGTTTTGATCATTCTTAAGGAGATATAATTATTTGGAATATTAATTTCAATCCAGAGAAAATTAAATACGATAAAGTAGAAACAAAAAAAGTTAAATTAGTTGAAAAATAAAATGCTCTTATTGATAAATCACTTGAAAAGTTAATAATTAAAGGGTAATAATAAAATGAATAAGATATTAATTATCAAAATGAATAAGAGGATTAAAAAGTATAAGCATAATAAAATAATAGTAATTAAGTCCATTAATAATCATAAGATTAATTCATATCTTTTGATATCAATTTCAACTAAGGAGGTAAGAAAGACAATCAAGTTGTTTTAGATAATGAAACTCAAGGAAATAAATAATGGATTGAAGAAAGTCTACTTAAATAATAAGGTTCAAAGGAAAACATGGAAAAATTATATCAAAATATCAAATATAAAAATAATCAAAATACAATTAGTTAACCTTAATAAACTTAATAATAAGTTGTTGAGGATTCACCATGGATTAAAGAAAATATTGTTGTCAAAATTATTGATTAATAATTAAATAATGGAAAATATTATGGAAAAAAAGGAGTTGTTAAAAGAATTATAGATTAATTTGGAGGATTGATTGAAATTTAAAATAGTACTAAAGAAAAAGTAATTATTGATTAGAAATTCCTGTAAACAGTAATACCTAAAATTGGAAATTAAGTCATGATTTTGAAAGAAGGAGATCACTGTGGGAAAGTTGGAAAACTTGAAAGTATTCACTAAGACAATTATAGTGGTAGTATATATTTAGAGAATGAAGATTTACTTTTGGAAATACCATTTGATTTATTTAGTAAAACTAATTGTGAATGAATTATTATAATATGAAGTTTTAATTGTCAGAATTTTATTAAATATAATCCATATAAATTTGATTTTCATTTTAAAGAATTATTTAATATTAAATATAATAAATTAACCTAAACAAATTAGTTTAAATGATTCTACATAATATATTAATCCAAAAACTGATTAAAATTTATGGAATCATACAATATTAATCGGCATTTGAACAGATTCTAGATTTTAAGATTAATCTAGAAACTACAATATTTTGCCAACATTTTTTATAATATTGAATCATCTAAGCAATATTTTTAATTTTCTTTAAGATTATAAACATATTTAATATACTTACAATACTAATAATAATATAATTGATATAAAAATCTTGATTGCAAGTACTAGAATTATTAGAACCAAAAAAAAATAAATATTATTACAAAAAATATTATAGTAAACATAAATAAAACTATAATATTATGTGAATAATACTGATAAATATAATTAATAAATTGATTAAATAAAATTTTTTGTATAAGTAATAATAATTCTGTTTTATAAATATTATTAAGTGTAATATTATTTTTCTATTTTTATTATTATTTATGCAAATAATTTGAAATATATGTATAATTAATTGATCATATCAATATAATTTAATAAGTTATTCAAATAGAAAAATTAAATAATAATATGGATTTCAAAATTTCAAAATTTTATATATAAGCTCAAAATTCTCATTTGCTTATTCTTAATAATTTATTTATTAATATCTCTTTAAGATATTTTAACTAAATATCTAAATTATTATGATTTTTTAAGGAATCAAGATCTTTGTTCTCAAAATCATTAAAAAGTGTTTTAAAAATTTCTAGATTATTTGTGATTTTATTCTCAAAGAGTAAGTTGGAAAGAAGATTAGAAATGGATGTTTTAATAGAGCTTTTCTTTAATAAACAATAAGGATTAATTCGAATACATCCATCTAATTATTATACGATATCATCTATATTTGATTACAACAAAGTATACCATGATTGATATGTAGATTTCTATTTAATAGTTTCAAACAAAAGTTCATGAGTTCTTTGGAATTATCATAATTGTTAAGTTCTATATACTTTTTAGTCTTTAAAATGTTAACAAAAATAATTACAATAATTTTAAGAATCCAAAATCCTTGGGAATTCTATTCTGATATGAACTCATTAATTGGTAGAATGACATCCCAACATTGTCTCTTATAGTTTAATATAGCTTCAAGCATCTAGGATTCTTGACCTTATAGTTTTATATAATTACTTTCAAAAAACTATATAGTTTAAACTTAGTATTACATCTTATCCTCCTCTCTATTAAACATCTAAGGAAAGTGATAGATGGGTAAATCATCTAATTGACTAAGTTCTTCTTGCATTTTCTCATTTAGTTTTTGAGTTTCTGGAGAACATATAGCACTCAAGGATTTGCCGGATAAAGGAGTAGATATGAATGCACACTATGATATTAAAGCATAAAAACCTATGGAAATTTTCTAATGAAATCATTATTGAGCTGACCTTGAATAAGGTTTGTTTGTTTTCCAGAGAATTTACTATTTTTTTGGACAGAATGACATTGTCTAGACATAAACTTCTAATTTAAAGTAATTATTATAATCCGATTTCAAATTAAAATAAAATAGAGTAATTATATTAATATTTTTAGCCAAAAACATTATATTGATAGAAAAATAATAAGAATTAACACATAAAGCTAAACTAAAGAAATATAATAATGATATTGTTTTCTCATTTTTTAATTATTGATTTGAAAGGGTTTCTAATTTTTTATTTGAATTAAAATGTCTATCTTTTAACTTATAGATTAAGTTAAATTAGTAATTCAAAATGTTCTAAATAGGAATCTTTTTTCTTATTAATACTTAACATCTTGTTTTAAATAAAATATTAATCATATAGAATACAAGGTTTTTATTTATCAAATAAATCTTTGATGTGTGTTTTAAGTAAGAATATTGGTTTAGAGATTTATTAAAAATTAAATTCTTTTGATTAATAATATGGAAGAAGATCAAGAAAAGTATTTGGAAGATGCTCGTAAAGTTGTCAAAGAATAAGCCTATTTCATGAGAGCATCTTTGGAAAAGGCTTAATTAAAAGATGCATTGAGATATTCTTCAGCAATGTTGAGTGAATTGAAAACATCTCTTTTGAGTCCAAGAAATTATTACATCTTGTTTATGTAGGTCTTTGATGAGATGCGTATATTGGAGAATTACTTCAAAGAAGAATATAGAAGAGGAAGAAAAATGCCAGACTTATATGAATCTGTTTAACATGCCACATACGTCATTCCACGTTTATATTTACTAATCACTGTCGGATCTGTGTTTATATAAACTCATGAAATTGGAGCCAAAGTGATTCTCCTTGACTTATTGGAGTGTATTAAAGTAATTAAAAGCATTATACTAGGCTATTCAACATCCATTGAGAGGATTGTTTATTAGATATTATTTCTTGAAATTATGTAAAGACAGACTTCCAGACACAGGCTCAGAATATGAAGGTACAGGAGGAAATATTGATGATGCTATTGAAATCATTATAAGAAACTTATCAGAGATGAATAAATTATGGATTAGAATGTAGGGTTCAAAAGACAAATCAAAGAGAGAAAGAGAAAGATTAGATCTCAAAGTAACCATAGGAGAGAATGTTACTAGATTAAGCAATTTAGAAGGTGTTTCATTAGATACTTATAAAACAAAGGTCTTACCAAAAATTATTGATATTATCACAAGTAGTAAAGATGCTATATCCTAAACATATTTAATGGATTGCACAATATAAGCATTTCCAGATGAATACCATTTGCAAACACTATAAGAATTATTGAAGGTTTGTACAACTCAATTAGAACCAACAGTTGATATAAAAAATATATTTATTAATCTAATGGGTAGATTAGCTGATTTTGCATTAAATAATGATATGGGTACATTTAATTCAGAAGTAGATATATATAGTATGTTTAAATAAAATATTGATAAAGTAACAAATATAATAATATTTTAGATGTTAGATTCTAATAGTCAAATTGAATTTAAAAATTTATTAGATTTATAAGTTGCTTTCCTTAATTTTACATTAAGATGTTATCCATCAAATTCAGAATATGTTAATGATATACTTAAATCTTGTTGTAGATTATGTGAAAGATAAAATGAAACTGATTTTACAGAAGAATGTTAAAAAAATATTGTTAAGTTTCTTGCTATGCCTTTGGATACCATGAGTTTATCCATTCTTACAATGAATGAATATCCAAATCTTATGAAACATCTTCCATTCTAAAAAAGAAGGTAAGTAGCTATTAAGATTTGTTAAGCTGTTATAAATTTGAATTAAGTAATTGATGATTTAAAAATCACTGAAGAATTACTCAAATTCATTTAACCACTCTTAATTACATAGAATGATTATGTTGAAATTCCAGAAAATGAATTTGAAGAAGAATAATAATTAGTGGCTAGAACTGTTCATCTAGTCTAAAATGCTGATTTAGCAATTCATAATACTATCTTATAATAATTTATAGCTAGATTCCAATAAGGAGAAATCAACAGATAAAAATATACTTATCCTGCAGCTATTTTTGCATTATTTAGATTATTATAATTGATAGCCGCATAAGGAGGACCATAAACATGTAAAATATGTTTAAATTATTCATTTTAGAAGAAACATCATATAAAGTGTTATTTGAATAAATAAGAGGATTGATAGATGTATTATAAGCAAATTTTCCTGAATTAGCCTTGAAACTTAATTTAAACTTTTTATTATGCATCAATATTGTAGATTAGGCATAAGAATTTGATGAATTCTCATATGATATAGGAACATAAGTTATTACTATATTTTAAGATGAAATTGGAGATTCTAATGTGAAAGTGGTATTATTAAATTAAATTATGTCTACTTTTGCTAAATTAAATTGTATTAGTGGTGAAAACTTTGATACTCTTGCTGGTAATGCTACATAATAAGCTGCTAAACTATTAAAGAAGAATGAATAAGCAATTGGTGTTATTAATGCTGCTCATATGTTTTATAATGAAAATATTAAAAATGCTTAAAGAGTTTAAGAATGTTTTAAGAAAGCAATCAAAATAGCAAATCAAAGTATAGGCAATAATCCAAAGTTTGTATATGTTTTTATTTAAATTTTGAATAAATATTTCTATTTCTTTGAATAAGTTGAGGTATTTATTATATTTAAATATATTTAGTTTAAAGAAGCAGAAATCTAAGAAGTTATCAAAATTATTAATGAAAAACTACCAAAAGCATTATAAGACAATGATGAATAATCCAAAAAGATTAAAATCTTATGGACTGCTACATAAGAACTTGTTAGAGAAAGAAAAAGAAGATCAATTTAAGCCTATCAATAGATAAACATTTGAGTATGATATGAACCGAATACCAATAAATATATTGTTATTGTCTTGTTGTTAATATTATAATTAACTAAATTTATAGTTATCTAACATTTGATCTTACTATTTAATAATTATATATTTATAAAATGAATAACAGCTTTGTAAGTAAAAAATTCATTTACATTAACCTACTTCCTTCTAAAAGGTTTTAAAATCATAGATTCTGTTTCACTTGTCATGAATAGTTACCTCTTAAATTAGAATTTTTATTCGAAGAGAGTCAAAATAAATAATTTAATTGATACTTATTCTTTTGTCTAGAGTCAGATGGCCTTTCTGTAAATCAACCTAAAATAAACTAAGAAGTCAATACTTAATAGATATAGGAGAAAATTATTAATAGATAGGTGTATTGAGTATAATTTCTTTTCTAAGGAAGAGCAAGAGAATGAACAGGATACACTATCACTATCACAATTAATAATTAATTATATATTATTATATAAATATCTAATTCCTTGAAGATTAGGGGATGATTATTGATATTATTGATTTTTATAAAATTATACTAATTAAAAATGTTAGATAATCGTGCATCTTATTTCAATGTTTAAGGGAATAAGGCTAGCATTAATATGAATATCAAAATGTTTTAATCAATGAAAACAAAAGGACATTTAATAAAGTCAAAATCAAAAGAGCCAATAAGAGGACAATTAAAAACTTTAAAGAGATTAGAAGATACAATAGAAGAACCATAAATGTAATAAAGAGCTTTAACAACATAAAAGAAATTAGCACCATTGATAGAGGAACCTTAATAAAAGAATGAAGACTTAAATCCATTGCGATATAATTTAATTCAATTATTGGTTTTGATGGGAAAAAAAGAATATTATTTTGATAAAATAGTAAAAGATGATTTAAAAATAATAAGAGTTTCTACTCAATCAAAAGAGAATCCAGAAGAACATCTATAAAAAATAAAAAAATTTTTAAGCAATAAAGTTCGTTACAAGTATAGAAGCACATTTAAAATGCTATGTATAAAATTATAATTATTTGAAAGTGTAAATTTAACTTGAATTATTAAAATATACTCCAAAAAAGAAATCAGTTGCTATAAAAAATAGTTAAAGAGAATTTGAATAAGATGAAGAAGATGATACACCTAAAAAGAAAAAAATAAGTGCAAGAGGAATTCAAGATTATCCTACATGGAAGAAAAAAAATAATGTTGCTCCAAATCAAAAGGTATTTATAATTACTAGTGGATATCATGCACTTAGAGATTCATTACTTGAAAGAAATTGGGCAGAAAATGAAGATGCTTATAGTCCATTCTTTGATTTAAAATGGACTTGTAGTTTAAGAAGTGATGACTTTATGAATCTAATGGAATTTTAATAAATTAATCATTTTGATTGTAACTAATGTTTATGTTCAAAATATGGATTAGCAAGAAATATTAGATGTATCAATAATTGGGAATCATTCTTTCCTAGATGTTATGATCTAGGTGATCTAGTTGATTTTTCAGATTTTATTGAAGATTTCAAAATATCTAAAATACATAGTATATTGTTAGATTTTGAATAAAGTTTGTCAAATCAAACTTAGAATTAAACTATTGCAGAACCAAATGAAGATGAAGATGATTAAAATAATACATTAAGACCAGAATTATATTAAAACAATAATACTAAACTAGATGATTAAAATAATACAATAAGAAATAAAGAAGAAAAATAATAACCTATTAATATTAATTAATTAACTTTTAGATAAAGATTCAGAATTAGACTTTGCTTAGTTGTTATGAATAGAGTCAATAAATCTTTGAGTAATATGGTAAAAAGTATTTTAAGAGATGAATTTCCATTTATTCATCCTGGAGAATGGATTGTTCTTTTGAAAGATCCAGAAAAACCAAGGGAAATATTAATATAAGATTATATTGATTAATAATTAAAACTAAATGGATATGAAGATTATGAAGGTGTTTAATTTTTATAAAAGTATGTTCCTTAAATTAAAGAATTACTCAAATAATTGAGTAAGAATCCTTAAAATTCTTTATAAGGAACAAGAAATATATGGATTGTTAAACCTGAATATTCTTCAAGAGGAAGAGGTATTAGATGTCTTGATGATTTATATTCAATTTTAGATAATGTAAATAAGGAAACTATGAATTATGTTGCTATGAAATATATAGAAAATCCTTTGATTATTAAAAATCGTAAATTTGATATAAGATAATGGATATTAGTAACTGAATTAGTACCATTAAAAATATATTTCTATAATGAATGTTATGTGAGATTTTCAGCTGAAGAATTTGATATTGATTAATTTCATAATAGATTTGCCCATCTTACAAACAATGCTATAGCAAAATATTCATAAAAATTTCATAAATCAGAAATTAAAGGTAATATGTGGACTTAAGATGATTTTTAATAATATTTAATAGAAGAGTTTGGTTGGGATGTCTTTGCAGAAAGAATATAACCAAAATTTAAAGAAATTGTTATAAATAGTTTAAGATGTTGTAGTGATTAATTGAAAAATAGAAAACGTTCATTTGAAGTTTATGGATATGATTTTATGATTGATGATTAATTTAATTCTTGGTTAATAGAAGTTAATATGTCACCATCAAGTGATACAACAACTCCAGTTACTGCTTAAATTATACCTAAAATGTTAGAAGATATAGTAAAAGTTGTTGTGGATAATTAAAATAAAACTAAAAAGAAAATTGGTGGATTTCAATTGATATATAATAGTGATACTAAATTATTATGATGAGTTTTCAAATAGTTAATTTATATATATATATAAGGATTAATTGTTTATTAATAATATATTTAAATATATTAAAATCAACTTATTCAAATTATTTATATAGTATTATATTTATTTTATAAATAGATACTCTATTTAATTCATTTATAGTTAGATAAATAAATTTTAATACATTTATATATTCCATAATATTGAATTCTTAATTATCCCTAGAAAAATAAATATATATAAAATGTTAAATTATTTATTAAAAATTATTTTTTATTTATATTTATTTAAAACCTAATAGAAGAATAAAAATAATTTTAATATTATATAAAAATGAAAGATAATAATTAATAATTATTTATGAAAAAGTGACATTTAAGTCTTTTTATTTCAATCATTATCTTAAAGGGATTTATCAACAAAACTTCCTCTAATAGTTGGATTTTTTGCTTATCTAATTCTATCAAATAGAGTTAGATTAGTTTTTGTTCTTTTCATTTCTCTCATGTCAAACTTTTTATCATTCACTTTATCATAATATACAGAGATTTTTTATAATACTACTTCTACATTATAATCAGGGAAATAAAATTTAGATGATTTATATCTATCCAAATCCATTTCAAAATGAACATGAACAATATCTTAGATTCTTTTCTAAATACCATCAAATGAATGAGCAACATGTACACTATTATTATCTGCATTATTATTATCTTTATTATTCGAATCTATTAATGCAGTATTACTTGGTCCTCCAGTTGTATATACACTAGAACTGTAAACATCATTTCCTAATATACTTTTTTCAACTCTTTTTGTAGATTTAGTATCTCCATTATCCATACCTTAAAAGAATTATAAAAGTTAAGTAGTTTTTCTTCTTTTTTTTCTTCTTGTTATATCAATACTAAAATATAATAATAATTATTACTTATTATTTGTTTTTTTTGAAATTATACTATTTTCTCTAGCTTCAATTCTTTATTTGATATCATTCTCTTATTAATTTATTGGAGGAGATTAATCAAAATTGGTTTCACTTCCTTTACTAATTTATTTATTAAATAACTATTAGGCAGCTTTACCATCTAAAAAAGTTAGTTATATTTATAAACCTTAATGTTAAAGTGGTCCACTATCAAATTCAAGCCATGATACTTTTCTTATTCCAATTGGATTTTGATTATTATGCTTACTTTTCACCATTTTAAGTTTACTATGAATAAATTTTTATGATCCAATATTGGTATTTTAAATTTTGAGTTCTTCTTCAATCATAGATTCTTCCAATATATCTACTCCTCCTCCATTATTTTGATGATGTTATTTACCCTTAATTGATTAAAGTGTTCGTCCTCTATCAAGTCCTTAAAATTTAATTCTATTCATGCTTCTTCTTAATTAACTACCTTAATCCCAATCTATAATGCTTTCCTAAAATATTAAAAATTTAACAAATTACATTTGTTAAATTAACCTTTTATCCATCTTTATGAAATATTGCAGTCTAATTTTATGACTTTTAATCTTGCAAGACAGTTTAGATAGAAGGTTATTAAATAGGTTATTATTGAGGTGTGTTATCATATTGAGATAAGAGTTTTGGATCTTTGGACATCGAGTTTTTTTTATTGGGTATTATTTTAGAGGGTTCTTCATCCCTCTCATTTAGTTCAAAACCCAAATTAACGAGATAATTATCATTTATTTCTCTTGAATGATGATAAATTAATTACTTTTCTGGTATAATGTTATTTAATACTATGTAACCTAATGCAGCCTCTTAAACTTCAGGCATATTATTTCTCCAATTCGACTTAGCTAGTGTCCTATATGGAAATGATAATCTTTTATTAGTTTTAGTTGAAACAAAGGAACTTGCTATTTTGTTTTTATTTGGTTATAAAAACACGAAAGGACATCTATATGATAATATATAGATTTACTAAATAAATCGATGAGTCCATCCACAAATTTCACATATTTATCCGAATGCTTTATAATTACTATTAAACAATAGATTATCTTTTGCTAAACAATACTTCTCAAATTCATCATTATTTTCTTATAATATTAAATAGAATTGTTAATAACTAATCAATAATATTGATATAGATACTCTACAACTAATAATTATGTAAATTTAGTAGCTCTTGCATTATATTCATATGGAGTTTGAGATATGAATTCTCTTTCACCAATAACTGCTCTAAGACATATTATCATATATAATACCCTTGAGTTAATTTCTTTAAGAATGTTTCAGTATAATAATGTTCATCTTCATCTAAAGGATATAATGATTTAATATACTTTAATGATCAGCAACATACTCAACTGCTCCAGATAAAACAAACCATAATGCCTTAGGAGAGTCATTTCTTTAAAAAAGTACTTATTCTGGATACAATTTGGTTTCTTTTACTATCTAACATAATCGATTCAGAATTTCTTCACTAAAATTTTCTCTTAAAAATCTGGATTGTTTGAGTGTTTTACTATATATATCAGTTAAGACTTCTTCTCTTAAATGTTTAGTTAATTATTCTATAAATTATTCTGCATGTTGATCTTCCTCCTACTTAACTTTTAGAAAGTATTCAAAATACTTTTTAACCTAAGAATTTATATAAATATATCTACTTTTAATTGGAGATTATAACTTAGCCCTCTCTTTCTAATATGTTAATTTATTTCTCTAATTCTTTATTTATAGACAGCTTTCTTATCTGTTATTTATTTAAATATATTTCCAATATTAGATAAGCAATAACCAAAGACTCCACAAATTAATAAAGTTACTACAATAACAAACACTCTCTCTACTGTAGTAACTGGTACAATATCACCATAACCTACAGTAACAGTAGTTATAACACTCCAGTATAAAGAAATAATATATCTATCAAACCATTCATAATTCATGGCATTAGGTTCATAACGAGTAAGCCAAGTTAATTCTTATCCATAATCTTAATATTCAATTATTGCAACCCAATGCCAAGCACATCCACAGAAATGTCCAGTTAATAATAGAAAAAAGATCAATTTTAATAAATCTAGAACTATTTAAAGACTATCCTATTATTTAATTGATTAATTATATACTTCTAAATTGAGAACTTCTTCTATACTTGTCATTAATGGTGATAACCGTGTAAGTCGTAATAATAAAGTGTATCTAACAAATGGGATATCCAAATAAGATATTAAAAATGGGATAACAACAATTATATCCCAAAAAAAATTACCTTTTACATAATGTTTCATTATTTATTTTCTATCTTCATGCATTAAACCTTTATCATAATATGCTGTATTAAAATTTAATAAAATCTCTGCAATAAATACCCATGAGGGTAATAAATCAAATATCCATTCAAATAAACCAGATGATCTAACATCAAAACTAATATAAATTGGAATATAAAAAATATTAACCACAATAAATAACAATAGTATAATATCCCAAACTATCTTAAATAAACTATCAGGTTTTATGACTTTAATATATTTACTCAGAAAATCATTAATATATTCTATTGTATTTAATATTGTTAGAGCTCGACTTGAAAAATGATGGAATATTACTAATCCTAAACTTGGTTTCTACTTGATTAATCTATTTATTAACATATATTCAAAATTTGCACTATTATCACATATTACTTCAAATATTCTTTAAGTTATTAATCTAAATTTTATTCTTTCTGTTTTTGTCTTTAATTGTTATATGAAACGAGATACTAATCTTATTATAATTAACGCTTTCTATGACCAAACTTCATTTAATCTTTCTAATTACTTAATATCAATACCCTGTTTTCATTTCTCTACTCTTTCCTCTCAAAACTAATGATTATTGTTTCAATGTATCATGATGCATTTATGCTCTTTTTTATTTCTCATTTTACTCTTACTCTTCTTCCAATTATTAAACAAATGTTTAATATTTTACTATCTTAGCATCAGATTTTATTCCTAAAATATTAGTACCACTTTAATTTTTTGGTGATCCAATTACAAAATCATCTTACTCTAATTTTTATTAGAACTAAATTGTTTTATTTGACCTCTGCTTTGTAGGTTTAGAAGTTATAGGCTTTTGCTTCTTTAAATTACAACTTATAGAACTAATTGATCCTTATGGTTCACTTCTTTTTCCACTATTTTATAGACATTTCTTACCTGAAATTACTAATTAAACAATCTTCTTCATTTATATCTGATTTATTTCCTAAATTTAATGCTTGTTTATGTTTATTATCAAAAATATCTCTTTTCATTCTCAGAGCTTCAAGTTATTATAATTAAGAAAACTCTAAAGTTGGATCTAATTATTATCCATTAATTGGACTGTTTTAATCCAAATCAACCAATTATCCTGATGATAAATTATTACTCTAAATTCCACTCTCTAGATCCTAGAACCCAGTGTCACGACTTATCATTATATTATTTAATATAATAAAATTAATCAAATGAATTTAAAGTTTGTTAGTTGTCGTTCCCTATTATAAATTAATAATTAAAAAAAACTATAGAAACAGCTTAATTAGAAAAAGATATTAAATTGTATCCCCATTTAAAAAGAACACAAGTTTATTAATTATAGAATTTTGTCTTTTAAATTTTTTAAGAAATATTCAACATTCCTATACACCAAAAACGCCGTTTAAAACTACTTCAATACAAATAAATATAATCATAGCCATTTAAATTGTTAAATCAAATAACAGAAAGTATAAAAAGTAGTTAGTAAATTATTGTAAACAATTTCTTCTTTATTTATAATATTGCAATTACATATAGCAATAACTTTAAATAAATATAGAAATAATCATTTATTTCAGTTATTTTATAATCTATAATCCTATAAAATTATATAAAATGTATTATAAAATTAATTAAAAGAATGAAACTTTTAATTATTAGAAATAAGAATTTAGAAATTTTTTGATCATTAATATCGAAATTACTTTCCATCATAAGCAATGTCTATAAAATTACCTAACACTATAAAGATTTTCAAATAGTATCTTATAGTTAATAATATTCAACTATTTGATCATGATAGAATGCTAATTTTAATTTTATATTATAACTACTATTAATAGTAATTTAAATCAGATATTAAAGTAGATTTCTATCCAGAAATAGATTTTATTATTAATTATAATAATTAATCATAATATTCTTATCATTTTTGTCTTAAATTAATTGAATATTATGTTCTATAAGTTACTATTAATTAAGAATATAAAGGATAAAATATACAAATTTATTAAGTATAAATCTTGAATAAATTAATTAAGAAATAACACAGAATTATGTATTTAAGAATACTTTATTTTAATAGATAAATTTAGAAATATAATTGAAATCAGATTTTCACTTTAGTAATTGTAATATGAAAAATTAAGATTAAACATTAATTTACAACAATACCCAAATAATGGCTAAATCATTTGAATAACAATTGAAGAAATTACGAATTATTAAGGATAATAAAATTTAATAAGTCAATATCATATAATAGTGTCATATTTAATGTTGAAATTATTGATTTCTTGCATAGGTATTTAGTTTTAGAAATAGGGCTTCTTAATTATTTTAAATGAGTCTCTGTTAGAAATTGGACTATTTTCTCTACTACTTATAGTTGAAAATAGTTTATTCTATTAAATTGTATACACTTTTTAATTTGAAAATGTACTACATTTATTAGATTTTGTTTGACATTTTTTATTGGTATCTTAAGTAGGTGTCTTTAAAACTATTCTTTCAGTTTAGGCAACCTTTTTCATAAAAGTAGCTTCATTTAAAGAAGCACATACACTCTTAAGCTGTAATTACTATTCATACATTTACAGTTCTTCTTATTTTTAAGTAACAGATTGTTTAATATGTTCAATATTTTAAGTTTTCTATTTAAATAATTATTCAATTGTTTCCATCATTGAAAAATGTTGATCTGAATTTTAAATAAATTAATTGATATGATCAACTCTTTACAATGTTTCTTATTCTTGTTAATTTAACTATTGAAGAGTAGCAAATAGCTATGATTCTTTTTATTCTAAGAATTTAACTGAAGATTCTAAGTTGGCTTTTAGATTATTTAAGTCATCAATTAATTACTATTGATTTTTAGCTTCAAGATTAATTTGATTTTCTTTTTCTTCTAATTAGTATTGCTTATCAATTAATTTTTAATTTAAAATTTCTAAAGATTCATTTCTATCATCATTTTACATATTCTTTTTTAATAAAGTTTACTCAAATTCAAGAAGATGCATCTCTTTAATTTTAATATCCTTTTCTTTTTTAGCAAGAGCATCCATTATTTCTTCAACTTCCTTATAAGTATCACTTATTTTCTTTCTTTCATTTATATACAAGGCTTTATATTTATCCAGATCTTTTTTTAATAGAAATAATTAATGTTGGATCTGAATTCCATTTAATTTGACCATCATACAATCTTTTCTTTCACATTCAATTTCATAAGAATTTGTAAATTTATTGTTTATGGACTATGCATTTTAATTATTAATTGAGTTTTTGTTACTATGTTATGAATTTCCATTGAGTTAATTTACTTTTGGCATACAGAACCTATTAATAATAAAAAATAAAATTAAAAATTAATAATAAAATTATTATAGATTAATAGATTATTCATAAGATGATATATATTATGATATATATATTTCTATAATAAATTATATTTATTTTCCTATATAAACAATAGAGCATTAAATAATTTATAACAAATATTTAAGCAATGTCATTTTTGATTGAAGCTTTTATAAAATAAATTTTGGTTTTTTTTGAAATGGATAATAATGTGAATAGTTTATAAGTTGTAGAATAATAAGCATCTTAAAAAATTCATTAAAGCAATATCAAAAGCGTTTAGATAGATTATAATTCTTTGTTAAAATATACAACAAGTTGTGATATACAAAAGAATGAAATTGATTAACTCATGAAAATGTTCAAACGTATGGATTATAATAAAGTTGGATTCTTAAGTTATCATGATATGATGGATTTATTAAAAGGTATTTGATAAATATTTGATAAGAATTTGGATTTGAAATAAATGAAAATTGTAAAGAGAAGATTTTTAAGGAAATGGAGGATAGAAACACAACAAAACTAGATTTTTAAACTTTATTATATATTACTAGAGTTTGTAAAGATTTAGAATGTAAAGCTAAAGAAAATGAAGAATAAATATAATATAGTGAATTTAGTAATTGATTATATAATTATTGTAGTTGATGCATTTGTAGCTTTAGGAGGTGAACCTGATGCAAGTGGTTATGTACATAAAAATAAAATAATTGAAATATTATCAGTTGAATTTGATTTGAATTTTGATATTGATGAATTGTTAGAATAATTAGAAGTTTCAAATGAAAGTTTGGATTTTGATACATTTCGTAATTTGTTTAGAGCAGAAAATAAGAAATCAATAAAAAGAAATAGTAGTTTATTATCAGTATGAATTAAATTTAAATTAATTAGCTTTTATCTCATAGATCCTTAACTCAAAGATCAACATCTAGTATATCAACTGTTAAAATTAGAATGAAGGATTTTGAAAGATTTCTAGAAAAACTATAATAAGAGGATAATGATAATATTAGTTCTCCTTCTCCTAAAAAATGATGGACTATATATGATAATGTTTATTTATAGATATATCAATTTATTTTTATTAATAATTACTTATTTGTTTAGTAAATAGTAAAATATCAATAAAATAGTTTCTATTACCAAGAGAACATTAAAATATTTAGATTGGATATACAATTGATATTCATTTAACAGAAACACTATTTTACAAAGTCATATGTATTTATCAAAAATTCAAGATTATTTTTTATTTTTATTTAGTTATTTTAATAGATTCTCTAAAAAACTAACTTATCTTGTTCTCTAAAAATATGTTTCATTGGCAATAGAAATTGATCTATCTCTAGGCTTATTTTAAACTTAAATTAAGGAAATCCAACTCATGCTGTTTAGTTGTTATTGTTGTTTATTAACAGGTGATTTCAAAGTTGGAAGAGAGGGTTCTCTTATATGTAAATATGGTAAATAAAGTTTTTCTTTACGAAGTTTGATTTTACATTTTCCATTCATATATTATGGAATTTCACCTGATCTTTTCTCTGATGTTATTATTGATTTATAATTTATCTAGATTTTATTATTTTATTGATACTGTAGTAATAGTTTAATGCAATTAGTCACCTTTTGCACTTTTAGTCAACATTTTATATATTTATTATAGATTATTAAAATAATCATTCAACTTCCTTTTAATTTTGAAATACCTCCAAATATTAGGGGAATAACAGCTTGATTCAAGGTTTTAAAGACCCATTAAAATGCTAATTTAGGTAAACTATGGAGACCTAATAATTAGTTGTAATCAATATTTTACCTATAGCAATACAAAATCCTATAAAACATAAGATTATCAAAATTGGATACAATAATAATGGATTTCCCATCCATCTTAAGACATCATCATACATAAAGAATAACAATAAGAACCAAAATGGCTTTGGAATATTTTATAGGAAATCTTGTTTCTAAGAAATTAGTTCATATTTAATTTTACATGTTTTTAAATTGCATCTTAATATTAGACGTCAATATCTTCTGCTAATTACATTTTCACTTATGTATAAAAAACATCATTAAGAACAACATCATCAGAATCAGCATCTGAAGACATTTCATATTAAACTTTTTAACTTGAAGTAATAATAAGAGTTTTTGCTTTTTATTTAAGATTAGCTGATTATTTAATGAATTTAATTTTTCTAATTCTCAATAAATCTAACAATGAGAATACTTTATCTCTAGCATCTGTATAGAAATGAAAGATTTCCTCTTCTGTTAATTTTTACCAATTTCTTGGTTGTCCATCAGATGCTCTAACAAACTAAGCTTTAAATTATTAGAATAATTAATCTTTAAATCTACCACTTGCAACAGCAATTACTTATTTGAGATTATGAAAACAATCTTCTTCAAATTTATTTAAATAATCTTCAATCTATTTTTATTAAACTCTCAATCCTGTTAATAAAACTTCATATTTTTAATATTTATCAAAGATCATACTGTAATAATCAGTTTCAATTTGCAACCAAAATTTGGGTGAAATATTAAGGACTTATTAACTTACTATTTTATCACATTCTGATTTAATTATATTATCTAATTATTATTTAAAATTTGCTAATTAAGCTTCAACAAATGCTTTTAAATGATTATCAAATTATTATTTAAAATATTTAATATGGTCTTCTTCTTACCACAATCCTTTTTCTATTACAGATTATGATAATTATTCTTCAAATTGTAATTTTAACATATCCAATTCATTTAATTTATCAGGTAAATTATAGATACCTAATCTCAATGATTAATATATATACTTTCTCTTTTTAATGTCTCAAGATTTTCTGATAACATATTCATATAATATTGTTTAAGTTATTCAATCTATTTTTAGAAATAAGTATAGAATCTATTAATTAATTCATCTTTTAATTCTTTTTCTTTTTCTTTATATACTTCAATATGATAATCTCTAGCATCTTTGTCATATATTTTTGTAGCTATATTCATAATAGTTTAACATTCTTTAGCAAAATTATCTACAAATTTAGTTCTTACTCTATTATTTAAATCCTATATTTAAATTATTATTATTATACTTCATTTAATTATTTAACACCTTCTAATGCTTCTAATTTTATTTATTAACATCTCATATTTGAAATCAATATTTTCTCATTTGGTAAATTTAAATCTTTATTATTTGAAATGACTTCCCAAATATTTGATAAATATTATGGCATATCTGACCATCTTACATTCTTTTCATAATCATAATCTTTAAAAATAAAATTTGGATCTTATTAATTGGCTAATTTTGAATGAAGTTCATTTGTTTAATCAGCAAATTCTTTTTTCATTTTATAATATACTAATGTTACTACTTATACACTAAATAATTCATGGAAATCTGTCTCTTTATATTGATCAGGCTATTATTGTTAATATAAATCTTACTTTTGGAATCTCATTCCATATATTTAATAAATAACCATTCAATCTACGAGAAGCCTCTTCATAATTAGCATCTTCATCCCAATCTCTTACAACAAATATAATATGTTTAACAGAATCTTATTAAAATAGTTTTAAATTCTATTGCATAATGATTTTTATGATTGATAATTAACAACTTGTATGTTAACCTAAAGCATTAAGAAATACATTGATAATAAAGCAATGTGACATAGCTAATGCCATTAATGCTGTTTAATTTTCAACCATCTAATTATTATTTATAATAACTTACATTCTCTCCTGATTTTCTCTCTACAGAATCTGATCCTTCCACATCTAATACTACAACATTATTTTAGACATCTTTAGAGATCCAAATACCAACAGTTGTTTAACCTACGCTTTATTACCTATTCTAGACATCAAATTTTGTTCCAAAAAGCTAGTTAAGCAATGTACTTTTTCCTGTACTTTGACTACCTATAATTGACACAATATTGTAATTTTTCCCTATTTCACTTATTCCTGATGTTTTTACAAATTCAACTAGTTAGTCTTTATCTAGCTTCTTATCTTCCAAAGCCTTTTTGTCAATAAGATGATATCTGTCTCCGTAATTCTTAATCATTAAATTATTTAATAAACACGTTCTTTTACAAACACTATTAATTACTAAGAAGAATTGAATTATTTAAAAATCATTTATCAACTTCTCATCTAACCATTATTAAAAATCCAAATCAATTAATTTAATAATATGATATAAACTAATATTACAAGTCTTATTCAATATAGACCTAATTAGATATTTTCTCTTAATCTCCTCAAAATCTTATCCATGTTATCTATTTCAATGAGTCATTATGGAATTCTAATTGGATAAAATGATCGACAAAGTATTATCAATAGCCATTTTATGATAATCATGATAAATTCCTTATATGCTGTTGATATATTCTTCCTTATTTCAGGATTAATACTTGGAAAGAAACTAATAAATAATCCAAATTTTTTGTTATCTCCTATTCAATCTATTTTGATGATTATAGATAGAATAATGAGAATATATCCCTTATATTGGATTCTTCTGATTATTTACATAATATTACCGAAATTATTCACTAATATTGGATATACTGAAACTTGTATGGATAATATTTTGCATATTAGTACTTTGACACATAATATTTTTAATAAATTTGGTTGTTTTGAGTGGAGTTGGTACATAGCTGTAGAAATCTAAACATTAATATTTTTGGGTATATATATTCCAACTATACATATGATTGTAAGTTTATTTATAAAATTATTTAGAGATCTATTTTTGTGAAATAAAAAGTTATTTCCCATTAAAATAGTATTAAAGATTTATCAAATTACATCATTATTTTAATTATTACTGTGATGCTTTATAGTATGATTATCTGTATTGAAAATAATTACAAGATTTCATTTTATGCTATGACAGATAAAGACTTTTATTATAATTTCTATCAAAAACCTTAACATAAAATGTCATCATATTTAATAGGATTACTTACTGGCCTTAAATATAAAAGAAATTGTTTTGAAAATGTAAATTATAAAATAATTTCACTTTTTGCATTTTGTTTTTCATTTTTAGGTTGGATTCTCATAAAAGAATACTAATTATTTGTAGCAGATTTAATTTAAAATATTTATTAATGTTTATCTAGATCAATTTTATGTTTAGGGATTATATTTTCAGGACTTTTAGAAATTAAGTCCAATAAAATAATTGAACATATATTTTAAATCTTTTCAAGACTTCTATTTAGTATTTATTTAAGTCATTATTTTTTATATTAAATAATGATAAACTAAAATTTTATTCAATTTGGATTAGTCTTCAATTTTATTTGTAATTTTTATTATAATAATAATTAGTACATACTTTAATTATATATTTTATTTCATTACTTTTACATGTTTTTGTTGAATAGAATTTAAATTTATTGATTAATTAATATAAAGTTAAGATGTTAAAAATGAATGAAAAAGAGAAATTTAAAAATTGATTTATTTCTATTACGTTAAAGAATTATATAGTTTAATTTCTTTTATGTATAATTATATGTTTTTAAAATGAATTTAAATATTTATTCAATCAATTTGATGATTTTATCGGTATAGTATAGTGTTTATTTAAAAAAATATTTATTAAATAAAAATAACCTAATAATAGTCATTATTTAGTTTTATAAAATATTAGTAAAATAGAAAAAGTATGTTTTAGCAAATAAAATTTTTTTAAATTAAAAATAAATTTCAACCTTTTTCTTTTTGGGGAGATCTCAAATTAAAACAATATCAAATTTTAACTTCAGAAAGTTAAGATTATTATATAATATTAAATTCAATATGAAACAATAAAATAATGGATTGGAAGCAAAGTTATTCTCTGAATAGAATGAATCGAATTTGTTAAGCTCCAAAGCAAAAAGTTGTAGATCAATTTTCCCAAAATCATCTCCATTCTAAGCTGACTATTACCTATTCCCTACACATGATAAAAAATAGCTGAATGAAGAAAAAAAGAATGATTTTGTAAGGAAATTTGTTGACAATATGGTGGATTAAGTACAAAAGGTGAAAAAAGTAAAAGACTTTCATTTATCTTTAATTGGAGATTAAGGGTCATCAGATGAATTTTTTTTTAAAAAGAAAGTTTTTGCATTTTCTCACTTAAATCAAAAGCAATTAAGATTTTTATAAAGTCTATAAGAATTATTAATGAATAAGCTTAAGAAAATACCTTTAATACATCCTGGTTAATATATTAAAGTGATATGGGATATAGTGGCTGTTGCTGCTAGATTATATTTCTTATATATTATCCCAATAGATTTAGCTTGGGTTAGTTAATAATTTATATTCCATGACTTTAAATACATATCAATATTGTTTCTACTAATTTTAATATTTGATATGTTATTAAGCTTAAATACTGTGTATTTCTTAAATGGTGAAGCAGTTACATCAAGAAATTAAATTGTGAAACACAGTTTATATAACACTTATGGTTTATAATGGTTATCAGTGTTTTAGTTATTAATTTATTTCATAGTAGATAGATATATACATGTTTCACTCGACATTAATAATAATTTAATAAATATAGGCTTGTTAATATTTTTAGTTCATCATAAAACTATAATAAATTATGCAACAAATTATGAAGAAGGACTGAATATTTCAAAAAAAACATCCTCAGTTTTTGCTTTATTTAAATTGATAGCCTTTTTATTTTATGTGATACATTTATTTTCTTGTTTTTGGTTTTGGGTAATTTTTAACTTATTACTTAGATTGGAAGATATAGTATAGAAAATTATGAAGGAAAGAGTTGGTTAATTACAACTAATATGTTAGAATAGACATGGAATACTCAATATCTTTAGTCATTTTATTATACAGCTGTAACTATATTCACTGTTGGTTATGGAGATGTAACACCATAATCCAATATAGAAAAAATTGTTACTATTATATTAATAATGATTTCAAGCATTTAACTTCCCTTTAGTGTTAATACAGTAGGAAATATAATTACAGAGATGTCAGCATTCTCAGAAGAAAGAAAAAGGAAATTAAGGATAATCAATTCTTATATGAATAAAAGTTTTATGTCTTCAGGTTTGCAAATGTAAATAAGATAATACTTAACATATTATTGGGAAAATTAAGTTGTATCATAATCTGAAGAAGAAAAAGAGATAATTGATTCTTTATCTGAATTTCTTAGATAATAATTAATCAGTGAAGCTCATTAAAAAATATTTGATTAATGCACATTATTTAAAATACCTTTTAGTTAACAATTCAAAAGGTAATTAATTAAGGAGGTAGAAGAAGTCCTTCTAACACCTGAATAAGATTTAAAGTCTGCAAATGATATATTGTTATATTATATAGAGGATGGTTCAATCTAAATTTGTTTATAATAAGGTCGAAAGATAAATTTAGGAATTGTTAATAAAGGAGCCTCTATTGGTATTAAAAATTTTATAATGGGTACTGAATCATAAGAGACTTATAAAAGTGTAGGATTTACTAAAGCAATGATTTTAAAGAGAAAAAGTTTTCTCAAAATTTTATAAGATCATCCAGATGATCAAGAATTATTTTTTGCTATAAGAGATAAAATGATTTTTTATTAAGATGATTAATATTTTACAGTTTCTTGTTTTTCATGTGGAAAAGAATCACATAAATTAATTGAATGTCCATTAATCAAATTTGTACCAGATAAGGAATTTATTATTAAAAAACATTTATATCCTTAATAATAATCTAGAAAACTATTTGATAGAACCAAAAAAAAGTATAAAACATTAATTTAAGATAAAAAAAAACTTGAATAATCTGCTTTATTAATCTAAAAGGAAGAACCAGTACTATTTCAATTATATAAATTTGATAATATGTTTAATATAGAAGAAGAACAGCAATAAAAAAAAAATATTAAAGCAATGAAATAATTTTAAAATATTAATAATAAAGCTCCTCAAATTGAAAGAGAAAGATTCTTTTCTGTTTTATTATAAAAATCAATTAAAAAGAAATTCCAAAATCTTGTTAATAAATTGATATCAATAAATAAAGTTTATCCTTATTTTTTAATTTAAACTTATGTACTCTATGAAAAATAGATGGAATAAAGGTAAATTAACATGACCTTGTAAATTTTGGAATAAAGATGCAAGAATATAAGTTAATTTAATAATAAGCAGTTTGAAAAATATCTAAGTGATATGATGTTAATTATATAAAAATTATCAATTAAATAGTATATAGATGATTAAGATTTTGAAAGCCCTAAATCATATAAGTTTTACTTCAGAAAAGATAACTTTTCAGTTGTCAAATAGAAAAATTTTTTATAAAATCTAAAAATATTAAGAAGATTTATTTAGTATGTCTAATATCCAGGAGATTTAATTAAATAATTCAATTTAACTTAGATTGGGTTTTATTAATTTATGAATAGGAGAAAACCAGTGATGTGTGTTTCAGCTGACTAAGTTTTCAAATGATATTATATTATTGTTATATTTATAATTTTAAAGTAGTTTATAATTTTTGTAAATATTTATTCTGTTTATGAAATATATAGTTTTTTATAATTATGCCATTTAAATGAAAATGAAAAAAAAACTCATAATCAAGTTTCTACTATTTTATTAAATAAACTATAATTTAGATAAACAATAATTCATTAACTTTGACTTTTTTTAATTTTTATATTTCTAAAAATAATATAACTATGAAATATTTAGTAAAAACAACTCATAATTAAGAGGAGTCATAAATCTCTGGATAATATTTGATTATTTAATTCAATCTAAACATAATAATTTCATATCAAAATTTCTTATTCAAGTATATTAAAAATTCTTATCAATTTAATAAATCAAAAACCAAATAAGAAACGATATTAAGTATATTAAGGATATTCAAATGGCTTTATTCATAATAACAATATTTTTTCTATCAGAAGACTGAACAATTGATCAGATATTATATTTGAATTTTTCACACTGTACATTAATTTCAAAAAAAAATAATTATAAGTCTATTAATTGATTGACATAAGAATTTCATCCATTTAAATCTAAATTTAATTAAGATTATGTGAAGTTAAATTACAATTAACTCTAAATAATTAAAAATTATTATCATTACATAGTTTATATACTTAATCATTTAAAATAATCAAGCAAATATATAGTATCAAATCCCTATTAATTAATTTTGTATAACAGATTGGAAAATATTCTAAATAAGTTAATAAAATATAAGTTAATAATTTATAAACTTTGTAAATTAATGAAAGCATAACAAGCAGCAACTCTTTTATTAGAAGAGACTCTTTTTCAAGTTGACTTGAGAGCTGAATAACTTAAAAGTTATTTGGAGAAAGTTACTAACACAGTTAATGGACATTCATCATATCTAAATAACTTATAAATCTAATTGAATCAAGTATTAAAATTGCAAGATGTATGATTAAATTTATTTATATATAGTATGAATCCTATTTATAGAGAACAGCTAGATCTATGTCTTTACGTGATCCTGAATTCGAATAATAGGTTTCTTTTTAGTTGGAAAAACCATTGGCTGAAAATGGATCAGATTAAATAGAGAATTCAATTTGTATGGTAATAAACAAAGAACGAGTATTCAGTTAAGGAATGGCTTATCTATTCAAGAGAAGTAAAGATTGGGAAGCTAAACTTAATAAATTGGAGGGTGATCTAATGAAAAGAGCATTGAAAGATGATTTAGATAAGGGTTTGAAAGAACAGAAAACTAAATTATCCGATCAAATTGATGATTTAAATAAGAAACTTACTAAACGATTTTAGGATTAGGAGAGATAAGCAACTTAAAATTAAAATCAGTTACAATAAAGTATTAATGAGTTAGAGAAAAAAACATTGTGGAAAATTAGTGATTGTGAAAAGTTATTATAGTAAAGAATAAATGATAAGTTTGTTGAAACATCTTGTTAAGGTGTTTATGATAGAGTAATGAGAGACATTGCAAAATAAAAAGATGAAGGAATTAAGGGAATTTAAAATGAAATGGCTGAATTAAAAGCAAAATTTTAATATAATGATGAAAGAAATCAAGATAATTTTAAAACATTAAGAATATAATTGAAAGAAATGAATGATACAATTTAATAGAAATATACACCTCTTGAAAAATTTGATTAAACTAAATAAATATTAAGTGATAGAACAGTTGATTTATAAAATAAAGTAGGAGAATTATCTAGAAAAATGGATAATATTTTATAATTAGAAAAATTGATACCATAAATTAAATTAATGGATGATAAGATTAGTGATTGTTAATATAAGGGAGAATAAAATAGAAAAGATATAGAAGAATTAAAAATTAAGACTGAAAACTTTAGTGGATAAACCAAAGGAGGAAAAAGTGATATTGATCCTCATAAAGTTTGTTCATTAGAAGCTGATATTAAAAGATTAAAAAGTGATTATACAGATTAAGAAAATAAATTAAGATTAATAGAAAATGAATTGAAAAGAAAAATAGATGTAAATGAATAAAGATTCTTATAATAATTAAATCTATTGAAATAAGCTCCTTAATAATAATAATTATCTAAAGAAGATATTATTTCTATTATTGATAAAGAGATATCATAACCTATGAGTTTATTAAGAGCTAGAATTTTATAAGTTGTTGGTTAAGCTTGTGGTGAAAATATGTCTTTTGAGATGTTCATAAGGAATCTTTTAAATGATATTGCTGATTTAAAGAAAAAGATGGAAGGGTTACAAGATCTTGATAAGAAAATGAGAAAGTATATGAAATAAATGACATCAAATGATAATACTGATTTATAAAAATAATTGGCAGAGTATTTAATAAATTATATATTCTTTAGAAAAGCTAATGAAGAAGATACCAAAGCTAAATTCACTGCTTTAGAAGAGAAATACAAAACTATGGCTGAAAATTATGGCATCTTAGCTAAAGGAATGAAAGAATTAGAAGAATTTTCAAACTATTTACAAACATTACTTTAGTATATTTCATAGATATATTTAGTGTTAATCAATAAGAAACTGTGAGTATATTAACAGGAAATCATAGAGTTGTTACTTAGAGATGTTTAGTATGCACAGGAAAAACTAAATTAACAAAAACTGTAGATGTAATTATTATAAATTTAATATAGAAAAGTTAAGATTTGAATTAAGCTAAATTAGTTAGGGGAGATTTAAGACCAAAAGATTTACTTTATGAAAATTCTGAAGTTTATGAATTAAGTAAATTATATTCTTAATTTTAGATCCAAATTAAGTGAATTACACTTCAGATAATTAGAAATATGTTGGAACTACTGTTGGATTTAAATATCCAATGCTTAATTAGAATAAAGCAAGTAATTAAGGCATTTCTAATTTTAAGATGATCCTTCTTCTAGTTCAGGTAGAATGGTAAGACCATAAAGTGCTACACAAAAAAAATATTGAATTTTATTAAACAAAGTATATTGATTAAAACTTATATAAACAGATTTTAAGTAAATTTTAAATTATTTATATAAATTTTTATCTTTGAAAATGATTTTATTGCATATGAATTCTCTAAAATTATTTGTTTTCTTATTTAATTTAAAGATTTTATTGTAATTCTCAAAAATATTTCAACTCTAAAAAATATAAACATAAAAGCTCATTAATTCATTCAGTTTTTATAGAAAGACATTTGTTTAAGGCTCTATATTTCTTATAAGAATTTATCAATCGTTTCAATTCTAAATCAAGATGTACAATACCTCTTAGAATAATCAAAGAAATTTTAGTTTGAATTCCCATTTTCTTATAATTGCTAAGTTTCTTCTTCAAATTAGTATGGTTAGACATCATTTATTTATGATTACAAGATATTTCTGTGTTTTCTAGTGTTACTTGATCTCATGATGGTATAATATATAATTATTGATTAAAATAATCTTATCCTAATTCTTAGAATATTTATAACAGTATTAAGAATATTCTAAGAAGAACTTAGAAACATAATTTATCTTATTGAATTTGATTAATGAAATGTTATAAATATTTTAGCATATCTTTTGTTTTAATGCTGATTTAACAAATATCTATATCTTTATAAACATTAAAGAATAAATAATCCATATCAAATTAATAAATTCGACCTTATTATTTGAGTTACCTTACCTTTTAATATATTTAAATTAATTGTGGAGGATTTTTAATTATTTCATGATATCTTATAATTATAAAATTAAACACATATAGTAGGCAAAATTAATAAAAAATATTTGTATGTATGAATAAATTATGGAAAGTAATAAAATAGAAAATGATGAAATAAAAAATTAATTGCATTTCCTTTAAATAATTAAAATTATATATTGCACATCTCTTATCAAATCATTTTTTCTTTCCTGATGCTAATTTAGCTTCTGTAAAGATAACATATTGATTGACTAATGGATCATACTTTCTTAAAATCAATTTAGACCCTACTTTCCTTATTTTAATAATGTTCCAATTACTTTGTGCTCTTCTCTCCATAGTAATAAAACCCTGTACCTGCTGAACTCACTAATTTAAAGAGTAATGTTGTCTTTTTTCCCATTTTTAATATAAATTTTAATATTGTTAATAATTAACTTTCATGATTAGAAATAAGCCTCATCTAAAGCAGGTAAAATCTTTCCTTTGCATCTACCAAAACCAACACGATTTCTAAACAAATAAATAATTATTATTACTCTCCTTCTCCTGCATATCCCCTCATTTCAAGTACGTCTCCATCTTCTAAAAATAATCTTTGTTCTCCTGATTTCAATACCAAAGGTTCTTTTCCATTCCATGTATATTCCATTAAACATCCTCTACCATCCTTAGTTGTTCCTGAGATTGTTCCTGATCCAAATAGATCTCCTGGTTAAATGTTACATCCAGTAATAGAATGATGAGCAATTTATTAATTCACACTCCAATACATATATTTGAAATTGCTTGTAGTAAAATGCTCTAATTCTGGACTCTTTTCTGTTCCAATTAATACTTCCAATCTAATATCAAAAGAAGTATGACTTATTATTTAATTTATATTTTACTTTTTCTCTTTCAAATAAATAAATGGTTCTGGATCTTGTTCTGGTAATTAAATACGGAATGGTTCTAATGCTTCAATAGACACAATCCAAGGTGAAATTGTAGAAGCAAAATTTTTAGCTCCAAATGGACCTAGAGGTACATACTCCCACACTTAAACATCTCTGGCTGACCAATCATTTAAAATTACAAATCCAAAAACTCTATCTTCTGCTTAATTTACTTTAATTGGTTCTCCCAAATTATTAGGTGCTCCACCAATTACAGCTCCAATTTCTAATTCATAATCTAATCTCTTGCATTTTGTGAATGAAGGTTTCTCAGCTGTTGGAGCCTTTACTTATCCCCAAGGTCTTCTAATATCTGTACCATCTATAACAATTGATGATCTTCTTCCATGATATCCTACAGGTAAATAGTACCAATTTGGTTGCATTGCATTATCAGGACCTCTTATTATAGATCCCATATTAAAAGCATGATTCTTTGAGGAATAGAAATCAGTGTATTCACCAATTGTGATTGGTAAATGATTTTAGACTACATATAATATAAATTATTTACTATCTTGAACAGGTGTAATAATCTAAGCTAAAGCTTCTTAATTATTCTCTAATTAACTTCCACATTAAAACAAAGATTGGATTTAAGATCTGACTTCTTTCCAATATGGTCTTGAAAGGGAAACAAATTTATTAAGGTTTCCGCTATCAAAGACTTTAGATCCTAAAGTAGAAAATAGAGGTCCATTAAAATATCCCAATTCTTCAAGTTTTGCTAAATTGATCACAGAATCACCTAATTTCAATGATCAATTTGAAATACCTATGATGGTAGCTGGAAAGGGATTGCCATTTGGTTTAGATGCAACACCAAAAGGTATGTTTTTGATTGTGAAATCAGAATCCTTAGGAATAAGGAGAAATGCTTAAATTGCTTGTTGCATTAATACGTAAACAAAGATATTTATTATCATTTCTCTTTACACAGAATATTTATAAAGAGTATTATTTAATCATTAAAGATACTTAGATTGTATTTAATTAGAATGTAATTTTACTATAATCCTTTATTTAATGTTTAAATATTAGAAGCTTATTTAACTAAATTTAAGTAGCATACAAATTAATTTAGAGAGTATAAGTAATTAAGTTTGAGTTGTTTAGAAGTGTATATTGGCATAGATAAATGTTAATAATTCAGATTGCTTCATATTAAGGTGGATTCTTTGGATCTGCCTTTCTTTTCTTATATAGAATTCTGTAACCACATTGACATCTAACAATGTCTTTGGCTTCAAGTTAAACATCCTTTCCACACTCTAAATTTAATATAAGTAACTTACTTCCACAAATGTAAACAACTCTAGAAGCGTCTTATATGTCCATTAATTAATTTATTTATTTAAATATGTATTCTAAAGAACAGATAACTAAAATACGATAACTAATCAACAATTATTTTGATAAAGGTGAAGTGTTTGATAAGTTAAAGAAAAAAATAGAAAGTGAAAAAATTCAAATAGATGATTTGGATAATGAAAAATTGACTAAATTACTTAGAGAAACAAATCTTATTGACAATCTAATATTGGATATCAAACATTTAGATGAAATAGATGAATATAATATATAAAATAAACAAGTATGATCAAATGAGAATATTAAGCTTACATTTGTAGACCCAGATCGTATAAATTATAGGTCAGTTAGTTTACGTATTTTTAAAGGAAGAGCTTTCTTGGATTTTATAGAACCTGAAAATTCAAAATTGTAGTTATATTTAAGTTTTTGTGGTTAAAGATTTGCATCTGCTATAGTTGATGCCTCAGTAGAACCTGAGTTTAATGAACTATTTTTATTTGATTTGAGAACTGAAGCTCAAAAAGCAAATGTAGATTTGTTGACTTTAAGTAAATTAGATCATCCAATTGAATTATGTGTAATTTAAATTTAAAATGGATAAAGAAAGTTGTTTTCACAAAAATTAATTGAATGGAGATTTTTATTATGCTATGGAAATATTTCATTAAATATAGAACTTCCAACTACTTATAATACAAAAATGTAAAATGAAAGAAAAAATCATGTTGGTATACTCTAAATTCATTTGGAATTATTGCCAAAAACTGGTTTAGTATTACTACCAGAAAATATAGTGGTTTCATAGCTATCAAAAGAGAAATCTGTTAACAATTAAATATCTGATAGATTTCATACTTATGGCAATGCTTGGTGGAATGATTTTAAAGAACTTAAATTATCTGTTCGACCAATTAAATTATATTCAGAATCTCAAGATGGAATTTGGAGACCATCATGCACCTTTATAAGAGAATTATAAAGTGTAAGAGGGATCATGAGTCCAAATCATGCTGCAAGATTTGTAAGTTTAATACCCATGAAAACTTCTGATAGAGGGCCTTCAGGAGATAGATTAGAAGTTTGGCATAGGTTTCCAACATTTTTAGCATTAAAAGGTGGAGACTTTGAAGATCATTGTTTACTATTATGTTCATTCTTTCTAGGATTTAATTTAGATTCATTTGTTGTATTTGGATCAACTGCTGATAGACCTCATGGATGGGTTATGACAAGATTATAGAAACCTAAAAAACCAAATTAAAAATAAGCAGAATATGCTTATAACTTTTGGGAACCTTTAACTGGGCATAAGTTTGAACTTAATGATCCTAAAGTATTTTTTAATTTATTATATATTCTAGGTTGCTTAATTATATAAAAGAATTGGTTGTATTTTTAATCATAAATGTTTTTATGCAAATATTTAAGAAAATGATTCTGTATTAAAAACTGATCTAAATATTGAAGATTATACTAAATGGAAGGCAGTTGATCCAAATGAAATTAATTTATTAAAACCATAAAATTTTCAAATTACTCTATTAAGATAAACTATATATGCAGATGAATTGGAACCTAAATTAGAAATATAACTAAGAGAAGCCATAGGAAGTTATAGAAAAAGTATTAATTTATTTAATATTTAGTTATTAATTTGGCTACCAGATATGATGAAAAACTTGGAAGTATTATGTAAATAGCTTTAGCAAATTATGAAACTGAAAAGATTACAGGTATATATTATATATATATATAATATAGGATTGTAATTTGCATAATTTGAATTTCAATCTGCTATTAGAAGTTATATACCTGAAGGTCATACTTTTATGAGTTTTCCAATTTGTTTTAATCATATGAATATTTAAAAGATGTTAGAGGATATCAAAACATCTCCTGTTGGTGGGGAAGTTCTCACTGCAAGAGGAGATCAAACATATCATGCTGTACGAGTGAAAATGGAAATCTATCCAGAAGATATTTATGCTGTTTGGGTTTCTGTCTCAGTTAGATTTCATAAAATTGTTTGACTATATAAAAACACTTTAAATATAAATTAAATTATTCTATAGCTAAAAATAAATTAAGTGATATAAATATGTTACTAAATTACAAAATTAATATGATATAAGATTTACATTAAATATATATATATTATATTAGAAAAATGAGTTGAGTTTCAGTTAGCAATATTAAAATTATTTATACAAGCTTATCAATGTGAATAATATATATAGTATTCTTATTTTCTGACTTAATTTATAGAATAAATTAGTTTTTTATATTTTCTAAAGAAAATATAAGAGAGGATTAATAATAATATAATAAAAATGTGATACTGAAATATTGAATCAAATATTATCTTAATTAAGTTATTGTAAAGCTTATCTACTTGCATTTTCTAACATTCTGATGTTTTCCTTGAATTTATCATTGGTTTCTTCAAGCATTTATCTTTTCATCTAATAATTGATAATCAAATATGAATACTTGAATTATTTATTTTTCTTCTTCTCTTTTTTTTAATTAATGTTAGAATTATTTTTTAATCATATCCATTTCATTTTTAGATTCATCTAGATACTTCTTTTAATCTTATAAATATTTTTTAACATCATCAATCTATTTATCATCTAATACTCTATTGAATCTATTTAAATTAAAGTTTAACTCATCTATTTTTTTTAAATTTTAGCTTTTATTAATAATTTAACTTATCATTTTATCCTAAGCTTCAAAAATATAATTATAATTTTTGAATAATTCTGTTAAATTTTTACAAGCTTTAATTTTGCCTCCTTCAGCTTCAATTTCTATTTCATCTTCATTTAATTAAAGTTCATATTATTAATCAAACTTTTTCATAAGTTCTTTAAATGTCTAAAGATTCTCTTACAGCATCTAAATAGCTGATTTACCATTAGTTTCTAAAGGAGCTTTATATAAATCGCTTTTGAATTAATGCATATTTTATTATGGGTTATCCAATTCTTAAGGAATATTTTCATCTCCAAAATCTATTTTTCTTCTTTTAATATAAACATCTCTTCTAATTTATAGTATCTCTCCTAATTCATTATGAATTTTAACTAAATTTTCCCTAAGTTATTCATTTTCTCTTAATAATTTATTATTGACTTCCTCCCACTTTTTCATGACTAATTAACTAAATTCATATTCTCCATTTGCTGCAAAAATACTTGGACCTCCTTATTCTATAGTTTAAGTAATTTCTAAACTATTTTTATAAGTTTTTTAAGCTTATTATTTTTTAATATGATCTTTAAGTTTTTAAATTTCTAAATCCCTTTACTTCAATTCATGTTCAAACTAAGTTGATCTACTTTATAATTTTGATAGCTATTTTTATAGATCCTCTCTTTCCAACATCAATTTATTACTAATATATATCTAAACTAAATACATTTATTCTTTCTGAACCTTTTCAATACTTTTAATCTTGGCTTATAAAGTTGTATTTTCTTATTCAAGTATTTTTCTATTATTTGATACTCTTTCTAAATTTTAAGATAGTTGTTATTTTTCTGCTTCTATTTTATTTATTTTTTCATGATAAGTGTTCTTAAAATCCATATCCTCTCTTCTTTATTTAATTACTGCAACCAATCTATTTTTCATATTGTATATTATTTTTACACTTTGATGGTAAGATCAACTTCAGAATTTGAATTGCTATACAAATCACCTAAACTAGGAAAACCCATCATAATTAATTTCTCTCTAATGTTTTTAATTTGATTTTGAAGAAAATCTTTTTTATATTCATCATCAAAGTTTGATTCATTGGGTTAATCTTCTTGACTCTCTTGAGCCTAGAATGAGTATGTATTACGAGGTTGTGGTTCTTGAAACTTCTCATCAAAGAGATATTTTTTGTAATTATCCATTTTGAATTTAATAATAATTATTTAAACAGTCAATTAAGTCCAATAATCATTATCATTATTTTTACTTTGTTATTCTGATATTATACATCTTTGATAACTTAATTTCTCTTCTAATTAGACTCTAATATCTTAAAAAAAAGAGGATGATCATTAGACTTATAATATATAACATATTCTGTTTTCATCTATTCTTCTAATCACTAGAATTCTTTCTATTTAAGATTTTCATATATTTATATAATAATTACATTTTCTTTTATATCATAAATTAATAACTAGACAGACATTTTCAAAATTCAATCAATAACATATTTGAATTTCAAAATATTAAAAATCTATAGCTTTGATATATAATATGAATTTATGATATAAATTGTTGATTAAATTCTTTATTAATCTTACTTAAGCATAATAAAGAAGTATTATTTAATTTTCAAATATAATTAGATCTTAAAAGAAGATCTATCTAAATTTTTAACTTTTTGAATTCAATTTACTATTAGAGCAATTGATTCTTAGTTTGATAAGGTCCATAACTAATATAATCATTACTCAGTTTTTACTAGTTTTCCAAATAATTTGATAATTTTTTCATAATGTTAACATTCTTTAATTTTAATATATTATTAATAAATATTTAAAATGAACGATTCTATTGATTCTGGATATTCATTTACTCCTAAATAATAGAAGAAATAGAGCTCAATTCCTTTTTTAGTTAGTGAAGAAGTCAAAAAGATCATATCTTTTAATATGACTCCTTTTAAAGAAAATAATCATTAAGAATAAATCAAAACTCCAATTACAGAGGGATATGATAGGAAATTATAGGATGCTATTAAATAATTAGAAATTGAAGAATTGATAACTGATCCTATTGATTTCTTATGTAGAAATACAACAAATAATATTATATGCTCACTAAATTTAAATACAATTTAACGATCAATTTTATTTTAATTACTATCTATATTAGTAGATGGTTTAGTTGTCATAATATCATATAATTATGTTTTGCTTAAGGAGAAATTAAGAAGAATCTAGGATATTGTATCATGGGCAGCAATAAATCCTGAAGTTCCTGATCATTAAATTGAATTCATTGTGAAAAATATTTCAAGCAGAAATATTAAATTATTAATTGTACATCCAGAATAAGCTAATTTAATTGATTTATCAAATCTAGATATCAAATTACTATTATTAGACTAATCCAATTATTATTTGTCATTTTTGGAATTTGGAAAAGTTCAAACAGATCTTACTAAATATATATTAAAAGCTAATGCTGAATACATTCACATTCTATTACCTATTACCTAAAGTGTATTTATTCAAGATCTTCGATAATTGCAACCATTCAATAGAACGTATCAAACATATAGGGAGTAATTTAATAATTATATATCTGTAGATCATTTAGTTTAAAAACTTAAATTACTTGTTCTAAGGATGAGAGTCCTATTAAATCATTAATTTCATTATTAAGAAGTTAACGATTGTATAGAAAGACTGGGATAGTTATCTTCTGTCATAATATCAGTGCAGTTGAATCTGTATAGTTTACTTTATAATAAAATGGATTTAAGAGTAATTCAATCCATTAAAAAAAACCAGAAAATTAGAGATAAGCTAGTTATTATGATTTTGCTTCATAAAATATTGACATTATTATATTACCAAGTGGATTTTAATTGCCAGAAGGATTAAAAAACTTTGTATATCTATCTGTACATTTATATTTACCATTAAATATTGAAACTTTCATATTGGATATATCAGAATTAAATAAAGAAGCCAATTCTCATATATTTTTATGTGATGAATATTATTTCACATAAAGAGCTGAATTAAGTTCAAATTTTATTCAAATTGAGAATTTGGCTATATTTATGTAAGAATGTGTTTATACTAATGATTTAATATCAAAAGATGAAAATGATATTACTTATTGGTTAACTAAGAAATGGTTACATTTGTAAAATTCTGAATAGTCTGATGTAAAAATAAAAAAGATTTTATTAAATGAATCTTCATTAAATTATGATTTTAGTAAAAAACAAATTTAACTATTTCTGTAAGAATTAGAAAAAGAGAAATGGTTAGAAATTTAAGTAGCTGTTCCAGTTGAATTAATTTTATGTTAATTACCAGAAGATGATCAAATTTCTTAGAATATATAAATTTATGGTAAGAAATCAGGAAGTTTAAATGGTTATAAATGTTCAGTTGATGATTTACTTAAAGGATCTGTAATGACACCAATTTAATTAATAAATAAATTAAAATAATAAAAAGTTAAGTATGAAATTTCAGAAGAAGCATAAATAATAAAATTAACTCATTTTCCATCTTAATCTGAATTACAAGCTAAAGTTTTGGATATATATTCAGATATCAAACGATAGAATATAATTAGAATTAATAATTTAGATTAAATGTATACAATGGCTAAAACTGGTTCATTTAGATCTTTAGAATATATGTGGAAATAAATTTAATTATAAAAGAATTCTACATAATTGACTGATTTCATTCAATAATATTTAGATTAGACTATATATTCTGATTTGACAGGACATAATAATTTACCATTTATTAAACTTGAAACTTAAAGAGAAAAATCAACTCTTTTGTAAGATGTCAAGGTATTTATTATTATTATTATTAGTGTATAATAAATCATTATAATATATTAGATTTTGGATTATCTTGGATATAAAAAGAAAATTGTGCTACAAAAATATTAGTAATATTGTAAGGCTTAAAAACAAATAAAAAAGAATTGAAATCATTACATCAATGGAATAAATATAGATAATATAATTATTTAAAAATTCATGAAATGATTCATGAATAATTAGAATAATTAGAAATCAAATTAGTGTGTTAAAACAAAAAAAAAATTAAAATCTGATATTTATATAAATGCTATTCATTATATATGAACAGGAAAACATTCTAATGTATTTAAATTAATTAAACAGATTGTTCCAGTTTCAGAAAATGCTGGTACACTAACAATCCTCACATTATCAGTAACCATCTTTGTTCCAAACTTTTACATATTTCCTGCAAAATATATGTTAGGTAACTCTTATAAAACAAATGGATCTTAATCTTATTATGGAAATGAACTAAATAATTTAATTAAATTTAAAACATTAAAGTATCTGGAGCAGTTGGAGCAATATGTCCATAAAATAATGTCATTTCTAATATATCTACATCTTCTTAATTCTTTACTAAAGAATATTTTTTAATATCTTAGATATTTTATCCACTTGTTCCTAGAATCTTTATATCTCCTAAAGTAAATTCTGTTGGATTTGTTAAAAACACAAGTTAATTGCTTTTATCAAAAGTTTCTGGAAAATGTGATTTATGTAAAGGTGTCTAAGGTAACATTTAAGAAACTGGTTCATTTATTCCAGGCATTATTGCTACTGGAGTTATTGATATTAATTAACTAATTAATTCATCTACTCCTTTTATATTTAACTATAATTTATTATACAAACCTTTGAAATCTTATTACAATATTTATTATTCTGTTGTCTCTTCTAATTTACAATATAAATTTCCAAGAAATATTACTTAAGATATTTAATAAGGAATCTAAATTAATTTTATTGAATTTTTACTTCACTTCCTTCACCACTATATAGATTACCTTACAAATAATCAATCATATGTCTATATTTTGTTGTACTTTCTAAAGCATTATAATTTAAACCAGAAATTAAACAGAGATATTAAGTTGAGTTTAATTGCTTCAACATAGGTGTTTCTGGAAGTGTAGGTAAATAAATTTTTTCAACTTTTACAATATTATTTGCAACAATTTATCCTTCAATCATCAAAGTAATTCCTGTTACCAAATCAGAAACATTTATTATTTTATCTTTCTTATTAGGTAAGCAGAGTAGAGCATTATTTATTTATAATTTAATTCTTCCTGATCTATCTTCTAAATAACATACATCCTCATTAGATACATAATCTTAAATATATAAGTATATAATCTTACCTTATAATGATTTATTTTAATTCTAACAAAAATAATATGGTTTTAATTTCATTTCTTTGAATATAGTTCCAATAGCCTTTATTGTTCCTTATTAGTTTTATATCTTTTAAATCAACTCTATAAATTAAGAATCTTCTCTATCAATCTAAAATCTTTTGGCTAGATTCAAATAACGCATATAATAGATGTGACTATATTATGTCTTAATTTATTTGTTTTTAGGAGACAAATAAAACTTAATGGATTATTTAATTTCTAATCCTATTCTCTAATGTTTAAATTTCTTTTCTGAATTTATTTTCAGTTTTTAAAGAATAAAGGACATATCTGTATTTGTTTCTACTTCCATATTTTAAGCGGGAAATAATAATTATTATAATAATAAATTGTTAATCAATTTTCAATAGAATATTGTCATGAATACTTATATTATATAATTTAATCATATTAATATTCATCAATAATAAGGTTTATAGAATTCTCCTTTTTTAAATTAAAGATATAAGTTATTTATATTGATTTAATATTTTGAAATTAGTTATTAGATAATATAAAGAATATTAATTTTATAGCTAAACTCAAATATAAATAAATATGTATTTTGAATTGAGTCATTTAAATATCCTTTTAAAATAACTTTAGTAATATAATTAAAATGTTATACTTATTTATATTTTTTAAATAATGAATTCTACATGTTATATTAAATAAATATTATTATTTCATTTGTATTGTATTACAAAAATGCTACTTTGATTACTTATTTAACTTCACTATAAATTATTACATTTTATTTATTTGTTAGTTTCAAATAAAATAGCTGTGTATTTATTGGAATTGAATAATTTTATATTAATTTTTTTAGATAATAATGCTCCCTAGAGAAACCTCTCCGTAGGAAAAATCATCTGCAAAATAATTAGAATTAAAAAGATAAAAGAGCTCTCGATTTACAATCTCGAATCAAATGATGAAACGGAGTCCAACAAGGTTTCTAAAAGAAATGAAGAGTCTCAAAAAATATGTAAAATAAAATACATTGAAAAGTTTAAAAAAATTTCAACCATTTGAAAATAATGATTAAAATTCATCAGATTCTAGTGAGTATAATAATGTAGATGAAAAACTTAATCATTCAGAAAAAAAAATATCAATTCCTAATTTGAGTTTCAAAGAAACCTTTTTTATATCAATGGCATAACAAGAATAATTGACAAATAATTCTTCAGGTTAAAATTGTTCTAATATTACTAATAAGCATATGCTCAAGAATTTATAAAAATGTTTTGGTGATTCAAGTTCAATTTGTGAAATTAATTCTCAAGATCAATTATTAGATAAAAGATAAGATAATTTCCATTTTCAAGATTAAATAGAAGAATCAGAAATATAATAAATTGAAAAGGTAGAATATTATGTTGAAGATCTTGATCCAAGGATTTTGAAGAAGTATTAAAAACATAAAGAACTTAATCCATTTGAAGATCCTTATTATGTAGTATTGACTCCTTTACATGGTTTAAATAGATTAAAACATGAATTAAAAGTAATTTAATTGTTTAACTTTTTAGAACTATAATGATCATCTGAAATTTTTGAAATTAAGAAAATTTATTGTTTATTCTTGTTTATGTATACCTATGTATTTCTAGAAGATAGTAGATAGTTAATTATTCAAATTTATTAATGGTATTTGTATTATTTGTAATCTAATTTTATTTACTTTAAATAATTCAAATCCTCCAATTACAAATGAAAAATATAACTAATTTATTTTTTATTGTTTTACAATTGAAATTTTCATAAGAATTTTAGCTGCAGGAGGTATCTATCCTACAATACATTTTTTATACAATAAAGAAGATATTTTTAATCTATCATGCACAATAATCAGCTTTTTACATTACTTTTATCCTAAATAAATCCCATTTGACCCTACTCCACTTAGAATAATAACAATTTTATTATATTTAGGAGATGGTTTATTAAGATTGAAATATATGCTAATAGCTTTAAAAAAATCATTAGTATTTTTAGCTGAAGCTTTGTTTATTCTACTAATATCTGCTTTATTCTTTTCTATTATTGGAGTATCATTATTCTAGGGATTATTTAATTATAGATGTCAACCTATAGATGGAAACCCAATTGATAATTGGATTTAATGTTATTAAAACAATTGTCCTGAAGGAATGCATTGCATGATTTCTTCAGAAACTCCTAAATTACCAACATCATTTAATAATATTTTTTTATCTTTTGGGTAAATTTTAAGGATAATTACATTAGATGATTGGAGTTGGTTAATGTTTTTTACAATGAGAATATTTCATCCATGGATTTGGATCTATTATTTAATAATCATATTTTTTTGTGGTTTTTTTTCTATTAATTTGGTGATTGCTGTTTTGAAAATTCATTATTCAGAAGCAACAATAGAATGTTAAGAATTTGAGAAATTATCTAAATAAAAAAATGATCATAGTTTGTAAAGATAAGAAATGTTCTTAAGTAAAGATGTTATTTCATATTTTGATTTATCATTTTTACGTTATATTGGTTTTTATTCTGTATTAAAAAAACATAAACATTTGTTAAATATTACATAACCTTTAAATGAATAAATTGAAGATAATTGTAGACCAGAAAAACCAAATCAAATAAATAGATTGTTATCATCAAAATAAAAAAAGATTTTATATGAAGCACAAATGGTATTTGAATTAAATATTTAATATAGAAACTTAATTAAAATTCAATTTGGAATAAGTTTAAGAACTTCTCACTTAAAAATCTATTATTACCAAAGTTTAAGGAACTAAAAAAAGTATAAGATTAAGTGAATATTAAATTATATTCTGATGATCCTATTGAGATTTCCATATTATTGAAATTAATAGAATATAATTTTACTTAATTGAACAATTCTGTAAATTATCATGTGGATTAGAAATATAATAGTATAAAAGATGTCTTTGTTTAGAAGAAAAGGTATTTATGAGCTAATTTACTAGAATTGGACATAAAGAAAAAATTTAGATGTATTATCAACATTTTTAATCATTGAAGAAAGTAAAATCAAATAAAAGGTAATAACAATTTGATAATTCAATAAATAAATATCCAATTCATAAGAGTACTAGAAGAATTACTATTTAAAAGACTCTAACTTAAAGAGATGAAAGTCTTGATATGCCTTCTCCTTAAATAATAAGAAGAAATAACGATATATAATCGACTATTTATATGAGAACAAGGATTGAAAATTAATTACCTTTTGAACATATTAATAAAGGTCAAAGATACATTTTAATTTAAGGATACTATATCAATTATAAATAGATATAAGAAAAAATTAATATGAAGATACCAAAATTAAAATAATAATTTGTTTCAAATCATGAAGTCTATTAATAAATTTTTCAAAGAGAGAGAGAGTAAAAGATAATTAAAACTAAAAATTGGTCAGGAAATAATGTATTGTAAATGAATCCAGTTAGGTTTTAGAAATTTGAAGAAATATTTAATAGTTTGAATAATTTCAATTATTTAATATGGATGCCAACAATAGGAGGAAAATTATTGATAATAAGAAGATATACTCTTATAATATTAGATAATCAAATTACTTAATTATTTTTTGATTTGATAATATTAATAAATTTCATTTTCTTATCTTTGTATGGAATAGCTAATCCAATATTTATATTAAAATGTGAAAATATTTCAACATTTTTTTTATTGATTGAAATCAGTTTACAAATGTTTACTTATCCATTACAACGTTTTTTCTCAAATAAGGAAAACATGTTATAAGCTTTAATAATGATTGCAAGTTTTATAGAGTTTAGTTTTAGTGAGTATTTGAATTTAACAGAATAATATTTAAGATTGATAAGAGGAACTAAATGCATTTTATTTTATCGTTGTTTAAAATATAATTAAATGGCAGTATTAATAGGTAAAATTGCATCTATAACATTTACATAATACATATATTTAACTATATTTATGTTCATAATTATCATAATATATGCAATGATTGGAATGGATCTTTATTCAAATAAGTTTGATTAAAATGATTCCTATAGTTAATTACATTCATTTGATGATTTGATCAAAGCAATAATGACAATTTTTAATATCATGACAAATGATTGGTATAGAGTGTATATATTAGGATCAGAGATAAATATTGTTGCTTCTATGATATATTCATTTTCAATGGTTATAATATTGAATTATTTAACTTATGGATTAGTTTTAGCTATTTTACTAGATGGATTTGGAAGATATTTAGATGAAAAAGTTGAAGTTAATTAGAGTGATAAATAAATCTTTGAAAATCAAATAACTTCTGCAAGAGATGAGGAAGTATTACAAACAGAACTAGATTCTACAAGAAATCTATAAGTAAAGTCTGAATATTTCTCATAAGTTCAAATTTAAGAATAGGAAGAAAAAGTATAACCTAAAGTAAAACTTGAATTGATGGAAAGCTTCATAAGATCTTTAAGTATAATAATATTATCATATTAGAATAATTAAATAAGTTAATAATGTAGTCTAACCCAAAATTATTTCAAGATATTTAATGTGAATCATCTCTTTATTTATTTGAGAAAACAAGTAAAATCAGAATTATTTGTTATAATATTTGTTCATCATAAGCTTTTTATTGGTTTACTAATTTTATTTTAATTTTATCAATAATAGTTATGATTATTCGAACATACCATGATTTTGAATTTGAGAAAAGTAATTATCCATAAATTTTATTAATGATTTTAAATGTATTTATGTTAATGGAAGATATAATTTGTATAATTGCAAAGGGTTTATTTATGGATAAAGGGTCACATATAAATTATACATGGCAAATTATTGATTTAATTTATTTGATTGGTTTCTTTATTGGTAGTTATAATCAAAATCAACTTATTAATATTTGTTTATTTCTTGGTCATTTTAGACCAATGAAATTAATGTATAGAATTAAATGGTTAGACAAAATAAGAGCTGCTTTAGCTTAATCCCTTTTAGATATGTTAAAGATATTATTAACTCTCATTTCAGTATGGATTATGTTTGGAGTATTTGGTATCATTTTGTATGAAAGTCAATTTGGATATTGTGATGATAAATTATCATATGATATAAATAAATAAGAATGTGAATAATCTTAAAGATAATGGATTAATTTTAAATTTAACTTTGATAATATTACTATTGCATTACCAACATTATTTGTAATATCAACTTTTGATGGTTGGGGAGAAATTCTGTAAGTAGCTGAAAACAGTAGACATAGTAGATATGGACCATCTCCATATGCTAATTACATATCTACTTATGCATATTTCATCTCATTTTGTTTTGTAGGATCAATGTTTTTTTTAAGTTTCTTTACTGGAACTCTTTATTCTAAATTGAGATTCAATCAACACAAGATTGAAAAGTAGGATGCAACAAAATTTTAAAGAGAGTTTAAAGAGCTTTCTCCAATTATTCTTAAAGATACTCCTGTTTTTTCAACACCACCAACTAAGACAATAAGAAGATTTGCTTCTTTTATTGTAAATAATTCTCTTTTTTAAAAATTTATGTTTCTAATTTTGTTAATAGATTTAATCTGTCAATTATAATATCATCATGATATGGATGTTGAATATATGAGAAAAATAAACATCATTTAAAGATTCATTATATTGTTTTATTTATTATGGATTACATTATTATTTATCTCATTAGGTATTAATAGATATTTTGATAATAATTGGAGAAGATATTATATATTTTTAATAATTATATCTTTATGTGATTTAATAGCAGATTTATAGAATGATTGGGTAATCCATCATTTTCAATCTAATGTATATACTTCATATTATTAACTATTAAGATTAGCTTTTATGACTAGATAATTACGTCTTCTAGTCATATTTTAAGGATTGACAAATTTATCAAGATTAATAAGAGTAATGGGGTTTGCTTTACCATTTTTAGCTAAACTTATATCCATTCTAATTATTACCATGATCATATATGCATTGATTGGATGTTAATTATTTGGTAAAATTAATAAAGGAGCAGTTATTGATGATTATATAAATTTTACTAATTTTGAATATGCTTTATTGGCACTTTATAAATGTGCATCAGGAGATGATTTCAAAACTATTATGACAGATACTATGCATCATAATCCATATTGTATAGAAAATTCTGATTATTGTGGTTCAGTATTTAATTAATTATATTTCATAACATTTATCTTATTTTCAAATTATGTTCTTTTGAATTTATTTATATTAGGTTTAATTGAATAATTTGAAGAATTTTTCTAAGTCTAAAATTCAATGATTTAAACATATGTTGAAGAAATTGATAAAATAAAAACAGCTTGGTGTAAATATTCAGCTGAAACTAATGGTTAAAGTATGCATTATAAATTTCTTTGTCGTTTTTTACTTGATATTGGATAACCATTAGGTGGAGGAAAAGATGATAATTTATGGGATGCAGCCAAATTATCATCTAAATTGAATTTGAGATGGTATACTTTTATAATTAATTAGTGATGCTTATGGATATATTCAATATAATTAATTACTATATTAACTATTTAGACGTTGTTATCATGATGAAATATTTAAAGATGGATCCTAAGAATCTATTTAAAATATGAAGTAATTTAATAAAGAAATGCAAATTCGATTACTATATTATAGAAGAAATAAAAGTTAATAAAGAAGTAATATATGTCAACATAATCTATAATTTAAATCTAATTTCAATATTCTTCATGATTATTTGAATGTTTTGATCTTTTTTAAAACTTGGTAATCTTATTCAAAATTATTGGTTCAAAAGATAATAAGAAGACAAGATAATTATACAGAAAGTGATGAAATAACATTAGATGGGAATTTATAGAATAATTTTTAATAGTATTAAATAATATTTAATAGATAGTTGGTAATAAGTGTAGAGTGATTTTATAAATGATGGATTGTTCAGTTCAAAGAGAAGAACAACAGACATTAAATTATCTTAAGATTAATTTTCAGGTCATTAAGTCACACCTTAAAGTACTGAAACATAAGGAGAACCTTAATTACCTGTATATTAAACTATAATGTAATAAGAAACAGATAGGATATTTGGAGGATTCGATGAAAATGTTGTTTTAGATTATAAAGATTTTAAATTTAGAAATTGATTTTTATATATTATATCATACTTTATTGTTTTCTATTTAAATTTAAGATTGTTAATTTTATATACTTTTACAAAAGAAGTGTCTTTGAGTACCAAAGAATTGTTCAGGAGGTATTTATTCACAATCGAATTAGATTACTTTTATTTAATCAAATATATATTACTAGCATCCTATTAATTTGAATTGCAATCAGTATTAATCAATTAATAATCAAAGTTGATTCCACAAAATGTACATTATAATTTATATCTATTTAATTCTTATTAATATTAATCTACAATGTTGTACCATTCTTGAAATTCTTAATTAGCTTATTTTTCTAATTCCTCTTTAATCTTCTTATTTTCTATTTATGAATCACTAAATAATTTCCAAATGATTTCATTTTTTAAATCCATCAATTTTTGAAGCACCTAATTTTACAATTATAATTATTTTAATTAAATTAAATCTTAAGGTAAATCATCTGGATATATATCAATTTATTTTTTAATTCTCTTTTTACTTAATCTTTCTATATTTTCAAATATATGTAAATTTTTTTGAGAATTGAAATCTTACAAATATGAAATTCTTTATTAGAAAATTTCAATTTAATCAATATCTCTAAAAAAATAAATAATTTATTTAACCTAAGTAATTCATTTTTATCATGATATAACATTTATAATTTTTAAGTTTCAACACTTTTTAATTTATCTATAATAATCTCACATTCTTCTCTAGTAATATTCTCTATTTTTTAGGATTGATATTTGATTTCATCAATTCTGTTATCTATCTAATTTATCATTAATAGCAATAACCTTTTAGACTTATTCTAGAATTTCTTATCTTTTAGGTATCAAACTCTAACTAACTTAATCTTTGATTCTTTCATATCTATAATCAAATGTAGCTTATTGAGTAAATTATTAATTTTAATATTAGGTTTATGTCTAATTTAATGAATAATATTGATCTTAATATTATTATTAATTCTTTTAATTATAATGATCCTATTATTATTATTATTAATAAATTGTTTAATCAATCATAAATTTATTGGTTCTCAATTAATTATTATTTTTATTAACAGTAGGATAATTTTCACATCGATTATTCTGAATTACAAAATCATTGGTTTAATAATTGTTATTATTATTGTATTTTTGTATTTATGGATAATCATCATCATCATCACAATTTGCTAATCTAATAATTTTTTATACCCAAACTCTTGCTTTCCTTATCTCCAATTCTACTAATTATTTTTGCAATAAGTTGTTATTAATCATTATCAGTAGGTGGTGGTAATATCTTTGAATCTTTCTTGTCTAATTTAGTAGATTTCTTCTTTTTTTCTTTAGACTTATCACTCTTAACACTTTTTTTATCTTTTTAAGACATTCGGTTAAATGATAATATTATAAATAAATTTAATATTCTCAATTTTTATGATGATGTAAAAAGAAGTGATCATTATGATCCTAAATTAAATATATTTATTTACTATCTTTGTGAGTTAATCAAATCTTGATCCAGTATAAGGATTTGTGTATACATACAAGAAAAAGTACATTTTGAATAATAATAACAACACCACTTAACATCCAGCAATCAACCATATAACAATATGTTTCTTTGCTTGTATATTCTTTTCCAATTCTCTAATAGTTATTTATATATATATATATACCCCCAATAATTAACAATCAAAAACAAAGATGAATTAATCATTGCATAAATCAATGCTCCCCACTATAATTATGGATTTGGTATTGAACATACAATACATACAGGTATTATACAAGTTTAAGCATATGCATAAATACAAATAACTGATGTTAAATGTAAATGTCTGCCTCCCAACATTTTCATAACCATATATATTGCAAATGGTACTAAAAATGCTATTCCAAATAATAAAGATGATGCAGTAGGTATAAAATCAAAATTATAATGGAATGCAATATTGCTTGGAGTTGCCAAATAACCTGAAATATTACCTGCAGCAGCTACAGCAAATACTAAAGTAGCATAAATCCAAACTGGTCCATATAAATCTGCTTTTCCATCTTAAATTTCAAAGAAGGTTGCTTTAAATGGAAAAAAGGATGCCCATAATTTTTATGCTATAACTTTTGTTGTCAAATCGTTAAAGAATGGTTAATAATATTTCAAAGTAAATGGAGCACAAAACATTTAACAACATGTAGGCTCTTTGCTTTAATTTTCTTCCTCTTCAATTTTATCATCAATAACATCATCTGAAACTATTTAGTTTACTATTTGTTATGCTAATTTTTATGCCAATATCTGTTTAGCCATATCAGGATATGCTATTTGATTGATAATTTATTTTTACCTGATCCCTTCAAAGCACTACCATTAGAACTCATTAAAAATTATTATTAAAATATATATAAATTTCAGGTTAAGGAAGGCATGTTGATTTCATGATAAATCAATTCTGGTGCTATTATCATCATTATTTAATTAGTAATAATTTAATATATTAAAGAATAACTAATCCATCTTAAAATTTATGGTTTTTCAGAATTATTCAATAAATATTATCAATTTTCATTTCTACTTTATAATGTATATATTATTAATGACTTTTTATTTAGAATAATACTTTAATTTTTTAGATGATAATGACGTATTATTTAATTCAATTCGCTAAAACTGCAAGAAATAAGTTTATTTGATAATTGAAATATGGATTGTTTCAGCAATTTTCAATTAAATAAATAACTTAATGGAAAATACAATAATTCTAAATTCACAATCAACTGATCTAACTATTTGGAGTAAAAAGACAATGACTAAATTGGATGATAGTTGCTGTTCAATCAATGACAATGAAATGAGTACTTAGATCATTCAAAACTTTGTGATAGGTATATTAAAACCAGGATAAAAGAGAATTGGTTTGATTGCAATCAATAAGAATAAAATTACAATAAGTGGTATTCTAGGAATAAACAGAAATAGAAAGTGAAAGTTGTTAATAACATAGAATGGAACCTATATATATATATGTTTATGTGTTTAAATATTATAAAACCCTTTAGAACTTTCATTTAATTAAATTTGATCGTTGCTAACGTGTTATTTTAATTAAAAATGTTCTTAGTCATAATGTCTAATGTTAAATTATTTTCTTATTATTTTCTAATTACAGTGTAATTATAATATTAATAATCTATTTGTATTGTTCAGACAGATTATAATAGAAGGAAGTTTCCATTAAAGATTATTATTATAAAAATGACACCAATATTATAATTATATAATATAGTTTGATACAAAAATAAAAAGATGTGAATTGTAAATGTTTAATAAAATATAATTTTTTTAATATATTTCTATCTTAATTGTAATTATTATAAAATATAATTATGTTTAATGATTCTTTAGGTTAATAATAATATATAAATAATTATATTAAAATATAAAAAGCATAATTTAGATCAAATTTTCAATATGGATTTAATTAGTGATAGTATGATTTTATCTTAATATTTGAATGTTGGTAGATATGTTAAGGATAACATTACTCTTCTTACTTTATTTTTGAGCATATACATTTCTAAGACAGCCAAAAATATGGTCATTATCATAATTGGAATACCAATACCGATGAATAGATTTGAAATAATTGTTTCTTTTGATTATTTTTCATTTTTTAAAAAGGTTTCTAAAAGATAAATTAATCTATCAAAAGTTTTAAAAAATAATTCTTATCCATACATCACTAATAATTGATAATATTATGAATTATAATATTAATTGAATGTGTATGCATCCTCAATAGAGATATCTGATTAAGATATAGGATGATATTCAATTAAAAATTAATCATAATTAAATTACATCTTTTAAAGCATATCTAAAGCACCAATTAATCCTGTATTAAAAAAATCAAATTAGATGTCGAATCTACATAAATTTTGTTGAGAATAATAGCAGATATTATCTTTAAGTAAATGATTGATTTCACTCAAAATACTTAATTATTCTAGATATGGTATTCTATCTATATATTAATTATTTGTTATTGTTATATTTGAGGAACTTGAATTATAATTATAATCTAGATTTAATTATTCTAAAAAATTAGTCATATCAGTTATAAAGGTTTTGATCTTACTAGTATCAGATGTAATGGTTTGTAAGAAATATGAAATTTATTAATTTTGTTAATAATCATATAGAGTATATTAGGTTGGTATACTTGAACTATTAAGATTTAAATATCTTTAAGGAGTTATAGATAATTTAGAAATCAGAGCTGAAGAGTAAACACTAGTACTTACAGTTTAATCAAAATTATCAATAAAAGGAGTGAAAGTATTTATTTAAGTTTAGATAATAATAATTGAAAATATAAGATATCCAATAGAAATAGAGGAAATCATTATATATAGTCCCATGTCTTTCCAAATACTTAAAGAAGTATCACTTAATTTTGATTGGAAATATGAACTTTCTTTTCCTTTTGCTTTAGCAATTTTTGAATATTTTTAATTTAAATCTATATCTTAACTTTTATTATAAAATACAAGTTTGACTTAATTTTGAGTAACCCATGAATCATCTTAAGCTTCAAGTAAATGTTATGAAAGAGTTAATTTTTTAATTTCATCTTCTGCTTCTTCAATAGTTACTCTACTTAAAATACAAAGAACACGAAAGTATATATTATTAATTTATCTAATAAATGGTACTATTAAAAATATGACTATCAAATGTAATCCACCAAAACTTGTCATCAAATAAGTAACAATAAATGCTTAATTTAAAATATTAGTATTCTTATAATCTCTTAATTGTTAACTCATATTATTGATTTATGATTGAGTAAATATAAGACGACTTAATAAATAATCAATTGAATTATTATATAATTATAGAAATGTAATATCACTTCTATTGTAATTATTAATTAATTATATGGAATCTATTTCTATTTTTTATTATGTCAGAAATTATTATAGTGATGATATCCAATAATCATCAGGTATACTCAAAACATCAGGTTTTGGTAATGGAAATGAAACAGCATTCTAAATTTGATCTACAACATCAAAATATGATTAACTAATCTCTAAACTTACATTAGAACAATAAGTAATAAGTTCATTCATTAAAGTTGTATTAACTGGTTATTAAAATTTAATAATAGATAATTAATCAATTGAATTAGTAGATTATAATACAATAGCAGAATAACGATATTAATTATTAATTTTTAAACTTAATTAATCCACACTTAATTAATCAAAGTAATTTTATGTTGTTAAAACTAAACTAATAATACTTGATATATTTAATAGAATTAAAATAACTTTAAATACTTAAAGAGATTTTGCTTATCTAGGTAAATACTTTAAACATCTTAATGATATATTAGTAGCCATTGAAATAGCTGATATTGATTTAATAGATTAATGATTTGAAGCTTAACTCATTACTTCAAAAATATTAACTAATTCATCATCATTTTTAAGATCATCATCTTCTATCTTACCTTCAGCTTAACTTGTAATATTATTACTAGACATAGAATTAGTACCAGATGGAGTACTTTATCCATTTTATTTTAATTCTTCTTTCTCTGAATTCTCAGATTATTCCTTAAAACCTTATTCATGTGCTTCAAATTAATCATTCTTAATCTCAACATTAGATACTCTTCTTAAATTTAATCGAGTAAATAATTTAGAAAATAAACCTGGTGGACTTAATAATGAACTTCTTTTTTCTTCAGGAACACTTAAATTTGATGGTTATTTCTCTGGTTATTAAGTTTAAAAAATCACTGGTGTTGGAGAAGCAATAGGAGTAGTTGGACTACCAGCTGGAAGATCTTTAGGAACAAGAGCTTTTTCCATCTTTTTTAAAAAAGATAATTTTAATTTCTTTTTTGGTGGTTCTTCTTTTTTATCAGATAAACTTCTAGATAATTCTTTATTTAATTCTTTAGATTAATTTAATTATTATTTCATTTTTTCTAAAGAATTTTATCTAGATAAAGTTGGAACATCTAAATTCAATGATTATTTCATTGAATGATTACCACTTTAAATTAAACTCTCTCTCATTGAACCATCTATATCAAAAGAAGATTCATTAAGTTTTTAATTTTAAGCTTCAAAATTAACTTTCATATTAGGTCCTTCTTCTCTATCTAATGATGATACATATGTTCTACTATCTGGAATAGCAAGAGTAACTATAATTGGTTAATCAATTTCTCCTTTAAATTTTATTTATGGTTAAGGAACAGTAGTTTCTTATTATTATTAAATTGATAATGATTGTCCCCAAGCAGGTTTCTATTTATCAACAGAATCCATAGATGAAAATTGTTATATCAAACTTTTTCTTAATTCCTCACCACCATCAAATTATTAATTTTTCTCTTTCTTCATATGAATCTTTAAAACATCTTTTCTCTTTGCTGTTTATAGATTTAAAGAAGAGAGTCTGCAAACAAAATATAAAAATTAATCTTTATCACTAATACCTCCTAATCCTACATCAATAGTTGAAACACATTTATATCTAACTTATTATAATAATTTAGCATCCTGAGATTCCAATGCTTCTTTTAATAAAGCTTTTGAATAATATTTTCTAATTTTGTTATCAATAAAATCTTAAAATTCAGCATCAAATAAATGATAACAATTTTATTATTATTTAATGTAAGAATATTTATTTTGTAACTATTATCTTCTTATAGATTTAGTTTCAAAATCATTTTTACTTTCAACAAATCTTTCTCCTGCATCATTAAAATATTCAATTAATTCATTATAATTTCTTGGAACATAAAGTACTAATTTTTCATCCTATAATATAGATAGATTTTTCTTCATTAATCCTTTTTCATCTACAAATGTATTTAGTATAAAATTTCTATATTAATCTTTATCCAACATAGCACTACTAAGTCCTTAATTATTTATACTCTATTATCTATCAATAAATTAACTTAATTATCTTTAAAATAAATTGCTATGTTGTTTCTCCATTAAATTTTATTATTAATTATTTTAATTATCCATTAATTTATTAAATTATTCTTATGATTCTCTCTATAATTTTTTAAATATATCCTTTGAAAGTATTTCTGTAATAGACTTTCCAATTTAAGGTAAGAAATGTTAAATACTTCCAAATTATAATAAAATATCAGATGGTTTTTAATAGGTTCTTCTAACTTAACTTCTAGTAGTACTTTATTTTTAATGTACTGTTAAAGTCTTCTTAAATAATTTAGCATGATCATCTTTTGCTATTTTATTAATTAAATTATTTTTTAAATTTCCTATTTTATCAAATTTTTAATGAATTGATTTATATTGTACCATACCAAATTCATCAAGTGCACCTTTTAATATTAATTTATCAAAAGTTCTTATTGATACACCTAATATACGTCCCCATTCATCAAATATTATATATTCATCTTCATCTTTGATCTTTAATATTGATCCTAATAATGTAAAATCATTCATATTTTGAAAATTGAAGGATAAATTTACATTAATAGGGAATACAAATCCTAAAGCATCACATGCAAATGAACTTATAGGTTTATCATAATAATATGTATAACCTCTATGTATAAATCTTTGAATAAAATAATTATGTGATGCTGTTAAATAAGGTGGCATAATACTAGAAATTCCAATTTTATCAGAATTAGATGTAGCACTACTAGATTATAATCCTCTAATACGTAAATTTTGTATCATATCCTCATAACTTACATATCCTAATAAATCTACTAATCTATTAGAAAATCCTTTTATAATTTATCCACTCTAAACTCCAACACTAACTTCTAATGTAACTAAATCTCCTGATAACCATTAAAAATTTCCAATTTATCCTTATTTATGTGCTACTCTACTCAATTACCATGAATCCTCTACTTTTCTTTGATAAAATACTGCCTTCTTATAATCTGAATCAAAAAAGAGTGATCTAAAACATTAATACTTTAAATAATAGGCATAATTCTTTTAAACTTATCCAACAAAGTCATCTAATATTTAATCTACTTAATTTCTACTTTATTCTATTTATTTAGAAATTCTGATAATATCAATTAAAAATCTATCCATATTTGATATTTCACCTGAACATAAATTTTCCCACATCTTAATCTTTTTTTTTAAGACACATACTATATTTGATACAATTTCTTCTTTAACCATTTCTAATCTCCAAATTTCTGTCACATTCATTTTTACTATATCATCATAAGTACTCTTTTCTTCGAAATGTCTTAATTTAAGAGCCTCAATAAATTGTTCTTCTGTAACTTTAGTAATATTGCAAAAGAAATACGAAAATTTAGCAGTTCTACTTTAAATTTGTCTTAATTTAGTTAATGAGGATGAACTATTTTATTTGAACGAAAACATAAAAGATATATATTTTAAAGATAAATATTCTACATCATCTAAATTAAGAGAAAAAGATAATTATTAAATAGTTGAATGAAATTACCTTTTAATATATTGAGATATCAATTCTTCATTTATTTAATCATTTTATAAAAATTTCATAGGTTAAAACATTAAAGGTTTATTTATTTTCTAATGAATTTCTATTATCCCTGGATTACCAACAAATGAATCATTTCTCCTACTAACATCTTTTATAGTTTTCTGAAATTGACTAACATCTAAATTTTAAGAAAGATTCTATTGATTGCTATTTTTATCTCCATTACTGAGAAGAGCTGTCTTAGATTAGAATGATGATCGATGAGTCATGCTCTCAAGATTTTAAGTATACAGTTTAGATAAATCTTCTTTGCATTCACAATTTTGATCAATACAATTCTAAGTATGATATTTTAATATAAAAAGAGTCTACATAAAGTGATATGAATTGCTTCTTGATTATTCTACAAACCAAACTAAAGCTTCTAATGAAAAACACAATTTTTTGATATCTATTTATTTCATTGATCCTGTTCTCATATACAATAATAATTATTTCCATTTCATATTTTAGATTAATTAGAATAATTAATAAAAGAGTGGATAACATAAAATAAAAGTTTCAAAGATATTATCTTTATTTATGTAAACTAAAAATTACTTAAGTGAACCTAACATTCCAAGAATAAATAATCCAGTGCAACCAAATAAATAAATTTGATTTTCAAATGTTAACTTATATGGAATATATAATAGTAAATCTACAAGCATCAAAATACTCATTAATAATAGAATATAAGGTTGAATTTAGAGAGAAGTATTCCAATCTATTGCCACTACAAAAATCGTAATTATGTAATAACAATAAGAAATTAAACTGAAATTTCTATACAATCCTAACTAATTGAATTGGTAACTTCGATAAAAATAAAAGTAACATAACAATATTAATGAGTGCAACACAATATTCAGGATAGGCACTGTTATCCAAGCACTACTGTATTTACTAAACAATCCCATATTGATAGATAACTAGAATAAATCAAGTGACTACTATTGGGCAGGTGAGTTAAACTATGCACTCAGCAGTCAAGGAAAGGATGTATCTAAGTTGCTTGAATTATTTGTTCGATATGATCATTTTATTTTAACTGCTGTATTGTTAATATGACATTAACAATAAACATCCATAAACAAACAAATACAAAATTAATAGTAACATACTAATTGGCACAAATAATATATCTGGTGGATGAGTGAAAACACTCAAAAACTACAATAAAAAGATTTGATACTTAAATAAAATATAAATATCCTGAATTCTTCTCTGACTCTATTGTAAAACTCATTAATGACATAAAATTAATGAGAATCACAATCAAGGCTTCAATATTAAACATATTTTTGTAATTGGCAATCTTTGCAATTTCTACAGACATTGTTTGTCCAAAACTTTAATGCATTTTTTAATTCATTTTCTTCAATTATTTATATTATATACACAATAAATTAACAATTATCAACTTCTACATTGATGATTTCTTTAATAATATTTCATAACAAAAGTTTATATTGAAAGTCCTTATATTATTAAAGTGATTATACAATTCTAAATGTAATGTAAAATTCAAATAATTATTAAGAAAATGATGAAAACAGAGTTCTGATAGTTTTATATGTATATTATATCTTTTATAACATTATGATAATAGAGTTTACTAATTAACAAGTTATTTGAAAACACAATTTTCTAGAATTAAGACCTCAAGTTTTTGATTTGTTGATTAATGTCATAATTTTTAATGATTCTTTTTGTGACTAATAATTAAAGTTAAGATTTACATAAATCATATTTATCAGATATCCAAAAAATACATTTAATGTGATGGATTTTATGTGAATGAACTAATATTATTTTTTAGAAATAGAAAATAATACTAAATAACATTACATTAAGACAAAGATTTATTAAGATCTCTCAAAATATACTAGATTATCTATAAGAGTATAATATCTATTAATTTAACAATATCATTGTAATAATTTTAAGAATACAAGAATATGTATGTAAGACTGTAAACTTACTTAGATTTTGATAGAAATTACTAAAAAAAATGTTTAAAAGAATATTATCCTTCTGTAAAAGATCAAAAATAAAATTATTAGATGAAATAAAAAGACAATTAAACTTATATAATGAGACTAAATTACTTAATTAAGATTAAATCAACTATTTTAAAAGGAATATTATGATATATTTAAATTGATGGAAGTATTTCATTAATTACAATCAATATCCAGACCTCCAATTAACTTTTTTACATCATTAATTTATGAAAATATTTAATTTGATAGTTGGACTTCTTTAATATTGGGAAGTGGAGGTATTTGTGGTGTTGGTTGACCATAAATTGATCCATAATAATTAAGTAATCCACATTCATCTTTAGAATCTATTATGTCATTAATTTTTTCATTAAAATTTTATAACTTGAATTCAACCTCATTTAATCTATTAATATATCCATCCTATTATTCAATTATTGTAGGTAAATTATCTACTTTTTCTAATAGTTCACTTTATTTACTATTCAATAATTAATGCAAAGCCTAGATTAATATTAAATAAATACTTAAATTTCTTAAGCTATTTGCAATCTTAAATGATCTTAAATAGCTTATTATTATATTTATTTTTTTTCTATCTCTTACTTTTAATTTTCAACTTGGATTATACATTAATTATTTTATTCTAATTATTCTTCTAATTATTTTCTAACAATTGGATATGATTTCTTTATTGTTTTAACTTCGTGATTCTTATGAATTCCATGTATAATGCATTCTGGACAAATACATTTACTATTGCAATCAAAACAGAAATATGAGACTTCTTCATCAGGATGATCAACACACATTCCTCTTGAATGTTAGATGAATGAATTTTCACTCTGTTATTTACTCATATGTCTTTAAGATTAATGTATAGAAACTCTAGCTTCAATTGTTTAAGCAGTATATTTAATAGGTTTTTCTTTTGGATTCTCTTTGTTATCTTATCTGTTTTATGAACGAGGTTTAAGTTATTTCTCAGAAGATATATTAGGTTTCTATTATGAAGCAGGTTTACGATTTGATCTATCTTATAAAGCATTGGTTAAATGTAATTTTTCTAATTCATAAACACTATTGGCATCTAATTCTGTATTAGATTAACATATATCACAAACAAAAAACTATTCAATTACTAAAATATATATTACTTTTTTGCTTCTTTTAGGTGGTTGTTGTGAAAATGACTTAGCTGCACATAATAAACATAAATCATGACTACATGTTAACATTAAGATATCATCTGGAACATTTTAACATTTACTACATTTTGAAACATTCATCATTTTTAAATTGTGTATGTTCGTTAACTAATTTTATGAAAAAATGAAAATTATAATTAATGTGCATTTGTAGCAATTTTATATAAAATAAACAATGTATGATCATTCATAATTATCTACATACTTAATCACACATATCAAATGTACATAGCAAATAAACTTTATAGTAATTCCTTTAAATCTTAATAATTTATAAATAAATTTAATTTTAGCATTCTTTAATTTAAATCTCTCACATCTTTTTCATATCTAAAACTTAACAAATAATTTTGTAAATATAATAATTCCTAATCATCATAATTATCATAAAATGATATAATTGGTACTCCATTCTCAATCTATTAACTAAATGAATATGAAGCATTATCTATTAAAAGTACATTCGATAATTTCCGATTTCCTAATACTCTAAAAATAATTAACATTTACCTTAAATCTTTTACATATGCCCCTTCAGGACTCTATAAACAATTCTCCCTATAAAGTCTATGGGATATCCATTATTTTTTTGGATCCAAATAATCAATTACAATATTGGCATAACTTGAATGTGAAGCTGTAAAAATAATGATCTCAAAATGTTTAGAAAGTGTTTAAAGTACTTTCTAAGCATAAGGTCTAATATTTATAGAAGCTTGAATAGTTTCTCCATTTGGAAATGTAATAGGTAATATAACATCACCAGGAATCTAAGCATTTTCATTACAATGAATTAATGTTTCATCCAAATCAAATACAATTGTTTTTAAATTATTAGATCTTGGAAGATTAACAATCTTATCTTCATCAAAATTTAAATTAAGTTGATTTGCAAATAATAATCCCTTTTATAATTATAATTTTATTATACTTAATAGGTTTATGAAAAGTGATCTCTTATTTTATCATCATATTTATTTGATTCTTGTTTTCTTAATGATTATAGTATACTTGAAATATAATATAGAAACTAATAATGATAATATAATTATTATTACAGGTTCGCTTTATTATGTTTCACTACTTTTATTGAAATGTGTTTATTTAATCTCATTATATTATTATCTATCAGTTTTAATAAGAGTGAAATTATTCATTAATTATTTTTATGAATTCTTGATATTATTTACAGTAAGTTAAGTGACAAAATCTTAAAGTTATAATCCTTTCTTTTCTTGAGTTTATTTTAATGAATTTGTATAGTAATTTTTAATATCTTTAATTTATGTATATATATTGTAAATTTGTTTAACATCTCTTGTTTATTTTTTATCATCTGCATTTTTATCATTTTATTATTCATTTCCTTATATTGGGAAATATTTAGACAATAATCCTTATTATTTTTATTTTTATCTATCTGTTTTATTATCCATAATTTATTGATTGTTACATTCTATTTGATCTTTTGTTTTGAGATTTTTTTATTTATCCTAACAACTTTTCATCAATTTTAGATTAACCTTCTTGTCTTCATAATTTTCAAGTGTATTTGCTTTTAATTAATTATTTAATGCTTATTCAATTAACTTACCATTCTATTCCTTAAGTTGTTTAGAGGAAATATGACGTTATTAATAACTATTTTATTAAATCTATTAAATAGATGATTAATTTTTCATGTCTTTTAAGTATGCATAAGTATTTTTCTAATTTTGATAAGAATTTTTATCATTTGTAGATGATGCTCTATAAAATTATTATAGTGAAGATGTTTTCTATAAACTACTATTTGATCTAAAATCTCCCTTTTATTAAGATTGACTATTATTTTCCCTATTTTAAAGCTACTTCTTCTTTTGCAAAACGGCATAAGAGTTTTCCTTATCTATCACTATACCAAATTTTTTATTTTCATATTAGGTTTACTTCTAGGTTAAATCTATATCCAAAATATTAATAGATTTCATTACCTGCACATGAATAATTGAGAGTGGTCTTTAACATGATAGACGATATTTTTGATAAAAGTCTGTTTATTTTAATATTATTATAATTGTACTATAAGGAACAGTAATTTTATTTGAAAATATAGAATCTTATATATTTTTTATTTTTATAAAGGATTTATATATATATATATATGATAATTTAAGATTTAAATGAAATAAATTAAAATAACATTTTCATCCTTCATATTCTTCTACTTCTTCAAAATCTTCTTATTCATCATCTAAAATTATTCTCTTCTCATCTCCTTCATTTTAATAAATTAATGGGGCATTTTCTTATGAAATTATTTCTTTATAAGGATTTATTTAATTATCAACCTCATTTTTCATTAATTTTTATTCTTAACTTAAATTTAAATTGAATGTTGCACCTATTTTCTTAGTTACATCCAATTATTCATCCTTTTAAATCTCTTTTTTTATTTTATTTATTTTTAATTTACTTCTCAACAATTCTTTACCATCTATTATATAATTTTTTAAAAAAGAATGTCCATTTGATTTTTTTAATACCATCATAACCATTAAATTATAAATTTTAAATTCTTTTTCATTCTTTTATAATTTTTCATCAGTCTCTAATAATTATTCAATTATCATTCTACAATTTGAAATATTTTAAATAGTTTTTAATTCTTTATGTTTAAAGTCTTTTGGCATTAATAAACTTATCTAAGATCTAAAAGGTTATTTAAAGATTTCTTTTATTGTATTAAAAATTGATTATTCAGCTAATTCTAATCCAGAAATCAAAACTTCAAGGCTTTTTATGTTATCTGAAACAATTTGTTTTAATACATTATTCAAAGATTCTTCTTTATTGATGAAATAAATATTATTCACATATTTCTTAAATCCATTTTACTATTAACATTCAATAGTAGGATAAATGTTCTTCCATTATGATTTAAAATTGTATTCAAGATCTATAATTAGGATTGGTCTATATAAAATAATAATATTTATTACCTTGTACTATTAAGATGATTAAATAATTAGTAATGCAAAAAGTAAAAGCAAGGATTATAATATTGTGAATCAAATTCTAAAGTAATTAATTGATTTTCAGTGTTGCTTGTGAGTAGATAATTCCCATTTAAATAGTTAAGAATTGTTTAGGATTGTTGCATATTATATAATATTTTATTAAGTGAAAGAATTAAATTATTATTATTATTTTATATATTTACAACTCTATAATATATATTCATTATTTGAAATCTTAAGTTATTTGTTGAATATCTAGTATTACTTTTCTTATCCCTTTATTTACTAAATTCTGATAATACTATCTGAATATATTTAAATAACTTAGTTTATGTTGAATAGAAATAAAGTAAATTTTAATCAAAGTCTTTAATGGTATTATTATATATCTATTTTGACTATGTATTTCTATTATTTGATTGTAGATATGTAATATAGTCTTATGTTTATAGCAAATAATGATAAGAACCAAGATTACTAAGAAATAAACACTTCCATAAAATGCAAAATATGACATAAATTTAAATAGATTGATATACATTCTTTATCTCAAATTGTTAAGGCTTATTCTTCTAAATAATTCAAATGCATAAGAATTAAAATTACTCATATATATTTGATAAAGTAATAATTTCTGTAATAGATGATTTAAGTCATTTGATTCATAGACTTTGTGAATCTATAAAGTATTCAAAGTAATTCTATGATTTTGAAGATCCACTAATCACATCAGAATTCTTATAATTATTTATAAAATTATCATTGCTATCTTATTTTAATATTTATAATTTTAACTATTTTTATCTTCCAAAAATTAGACAAAGAACACAGTCTCAGAAAGTTAAATTAATTTATTTTAAAAAGAGTATTTGTACTTATAATAAGGAAGATTGAGAATAGTAATTTTATTTGGTAATAATTATTAAATATTATATTATAATTTATAAAAATGAAACAGAATATTATAGTGGTAGCGGTTTTAAGGAATCTGGGATAATGAAAAAATGGAAAGAGAAACTCCTTATATTTTATTTAAATACTCAGGTAATTATAATTTGATTATTTATAGGTTTTATAGATATAAGATGTTAAGGATTAAACATAAAAATAGATTAGAATTTATGATTACACGTTCAAAAGATTAGGCAGAAATTAAGATAAATATGTGATAAAGTTGTAGTGTTGATAAAATGAGATCAAATTAGGTTGGAATAATGAGAAGGAGTATTTGTAATGGTGTAATTGCTTTTCTGGAGAATGGTAGAAAAAGTTGATCCAAAGAAAAGTTTTAGAAGAATTTGATAGATCATTACCTGAAGTAGAACCTTACATTGATAAATAACCATTAGTAATAAAATCTCAAGCTAAGCCAAGTTTATTGTCAAGGGAGAAAATTTAGAAGATGATTCCATATTTACCTGATTTTATATAGGTATTATTAATTACAATAAAATATTAGAAAGATATGGAAATATTTTTTTAGAACACATTACAAAATTTGGATAGTTTCATTGATATTTAGAATTTTAAATAAATTTTAGATTCATTAAATGTCCAGTTATATTAGGACACAAATGATATAATAATTAAATTGATCGTAATTTTGCTTAACATTTAGATAAATATAAAATAATTAGATCTGCTTTAGTAGTTTAAAATTCCAAGTATTGATTTTGATAATCATTTAGTAAGTAAGATTATAAAAGTTTGTTGATTGAAGAGATATATGTTGAATGTTAAGATAAAGATGCAGGAGAAAAAATGTTGAAAGTCTTGTTAATGAATATTACTTCTAATGATAGAAATTTAATTTAAATTTAAGAATAAATTTAATAGATAACAGAAAATGTAATTACTAAAAATTACGAAAATTTAGATACACTATAAATCTCTATTAAACTAACAGATTAAGAAATCTTTAGAATAACATCTGAATAACATTAAATAAAATCTCCAGAAGAGTTTCTCAAACTCATTGACAAAGTCTACACTGGAGAATATATAAATGAAGCCATAAATTCTTATTCAGATTAAAGAATATTATAAGGATTAACTTTGCAATTAGATAGTACTGAAGAAGATGGACATTTCTTGTATACTAAACATTATAGAGTTGATTCATAAAGAGGTGGATTCACTTATCATAATGAAAGACTATTAAGAGATTAAAGATCTGTACTCTTGAATATGATCAAGAGAATAGGATCTAATATAATTAATGGTAAATCTGTTATGTCAGTTTCATTACCAATATAGATTTTTGAGAGCAGATCATTTTTGGAAAGAATGGCAAGGGCTTAAAGACATGCACCATTATTTTTGGAGCTGCAGCCCAATCAATTGATGTGAAAGAATAAATGAAATTAACTCTAGCATTCTATTTTTCAAGTTTTATGATGGGAATTTAATAAGAGAAACCTTTTAATCCTATTTTAGGGGAAACTTTTTAAGGTAGGATAAAAGGTTGTCCTATATATTTGGAATAGACTTCCCATCATCCTCCTATTCCTAATTATATTATGTTTGGTAGAGACTATAAATTATATGGAGCATTTAGTCCTGTTGTTAATATGGGATGTAATATGTTCTGTTATCCAATTTAATCCAAAAGATAAAAATCGTAGTTTCTTTTCTAAATCTAATTAACAAATAGATTATTTTTTTTTTGGTTAAATTCATAAAGTTACTCCGATTTGTATTGAGAGATGTAAATTAGCACATCGTACAGGTTCAGGATTGAATATGAAACTTAAAATAAAATAAGAAGAAATTTTAGAAAATTATGAATAATTAACTGGCAGATGGACATCTCATCTAGATATAAATAATTAAAGATATTGGGATATTAATGTTCATAGGTACAATAATTAATTTGTCATAGACCTTTTATTTTAGAGCTTGAATCTAAACCACTACCATNTAATTTTGCTTAACATTTAGATAAATATAAAATAATTAGATCTGCTTTAGTAGTTTAAAATTCCAAGTATTGATTTTGATAATCATTTAGTAAGTAAGATTATAAAAGTTTGTTGATTGAAGAGATATATGTTGAATGTTAAGATAAAGATGCAGGAGAAAAAATGTTGAAAGTCTTGTTAATGAATATTACTTCTAATGATAGAAATTTAATTTAAATTTAAGAATAAATTTAATAGATAACAGAAAATGTAATTACTAAAAATTACGAAAATTTAGATACACTATAAATCTCTATTAAACTAACAGATTAAGAAATCTTTAGAATAACATCTGAATAACATTAAATAAAATCTCCAGAAGAGTTTCTCAAACTCATTGACAAAGTCTACACTGGAGAATATATAAATGAAGCCATAAATTCTTATTCAGATTAAAGAATATTATAAGGATTAACTTTGCAATTAGATAGTACTGAAGAAGATGGACATTTCTTGTATACTAAACATTATAGAGTTGATTCATAAAGAGGTGGATTCACTTATCATAATGAAAGACTATTAAGAGATTAAAGATCTGTACTCTTGAATATGATCAAGAGAATAGGATCTAATATAATTAATGGTAAATCTGTTATGTCAGTTTCATTACCAATATAGATTTTTGAGAGCAGATCATTTTTGGAAAGAATGGCAAGGGCTTAAAGACATGCACCATTATTTTTGGAGCTGCAGCCCAATCAATTGATGTGAAAGAATAAATGAAATTAACTCTAGCATTCTATTTTTCAAGTTTTATGATGGGAATTTAATAAGAGAAACCTTTTAATCCTATTTTAGGGGAAACTTTTTAAGGTAGGATAAAAGGTTGTCCTATATATTTGGAATAGACTTCCCATCATCCTCCTATTCCTAATTATATTATGTTTGGTAGAGACTATAAATTATATGGAGCATTTAGTCCTGTTGTTAATATGGGATGTAATATGTTCTGTTATCCAATTTAATCCAAAAGATAAAAATCGTAGTTTCTTTTCTAAATCTAATTAACAAATAGATTATTTTTTTTTTGGTTAAATTCATAAAGTTACTCCGATTTGTATTGAGAGATGTAAATTAGCACATCGTACAGGTTCAGGATTGAATATGAAACTTAAAATAAAATAAGAAGAAATTTTAGAAAATTATGAATAATTAACTGGCAGATGGACATCTCATCTAGATATAAATAATTAAAGATATTGGGATATTAATGTTCATAGGTACAATAATTAATTTGTCATAGACCTTTTATTTTAGAGCTTGAATCTAAACCACTACCATCAGATTGTCTATATAGACTAGATTTACTATTAATGAAGGGAAAAGAAATACAAAGAGCCTAGGATATGAAAGAGAAGATGGAAGTAGAATAAAGAAGGGACTAAAAGTTAAGACCAAGAAGGTAAATCTGATGTAATATATAATTTAAATGAATACACTGTTAATTTACTTGTCTCATCAGAATAATATTTATTAAAATACCTATGGATTTTGAAATCAATGATTCCATTCAAGCAGAAAAGAGAAAATATCTTCTTCTAACCTTAAATGGATAACCAGATGCTAATATCATTAGGTTTAAGTTTTTTTAAGTAATTTGATTTTATAAACCTTAGAGGTAAATTTGTATGGCTGATATCAAAACTAAAGCTGAGAATTATTATCAAATGAAAATTCAATGTCTTAGATTGTTTACTTAATAAGGCATAGAGATATTTTAAGAAGATCTTCCATATATAAAAGAGGGGACTCTCTTATATATATCAGACAGTATACATTGTATCCAATTTATTTCTTAGGCAGCGACTTTGATGCTTATTCATAAATAAGTGTTTATCAAATAGTTAAAGTACTTGGAGAGGGTGGATTTGGGAAGGTGATGTTAGGTAAACATAAAGTAACAGGAGAACAGGTAGCAATAAAACTGATAGATTCTGGGAAATTATGGAATGCTGAGGATATTGATTTAGTGTTTAGAGAGGCAGAAGTGATGAAGAATCTTAGACATAATAATATCATAAAAATATTAAACTATTATACACTTCCAAATATGTAAGTTGTATTAATAATGGAATTCTTACAAGGAGGGGATTTGGTTGAATATATTTAAGGTGTATAATAATATAATAAATTTAGAAAAAGGAGGATTGTCAGAGGAAGAAGCTAGAGTAATATTTCGATAGATTGCTGAAGCTATTCGTTATTGTCATGATAAACGTCTTATTCATAGAGATTTGAAATTAGAAAATGTGTTATTGACATCAAAAGCAGAAAAAATGATTAAAATAATTGATTTCGGTATTGCAACAGTTTCAACAAATTTTACAATTGATAAAGTTGACAGAGGATCATTAAGTTACATGCCTCCAGAAGTAGTAGGTGGTTAAGCTACTGAAATAAGATCATCTATAGATATTTGGGCATTAGGAGTAATCCTATATGCTCTTGTTTGTGCTAATTTACCTTTTACTTCCAGAAGTGATGAGTAAACTATTGACAATATCTTAAAGTGTAATTATACATTCCCTTCTCATCTTATTCTAAGCAAAGAATATAAGGAATTAGTAACTAATATGTTGAATCCTGATCAATCAGAAAGATATTCAGCATATTAAATATTAAGTCATCCTTGGATGTAGAAGGTTTTGACTTAATCACCTACTAAAATGCTTAATCCTCGTACTTTAGCNAAATACAAAGAGCCTAGGATATGAAAGAGAAGATGGAAGTAGAATAAAGAAGGGACTAAAAGTTAAGACCAAGAAGGTAAATCTGATGTAATATATAATTTAAATGAATACACTGTTAATTTACTTGTCTCATCAGAATAATATTTATTAAAATACCTATGGATTTTGAAATCAATGATTCCATTCAAGCAGAAAAGAGAAAATATCTTCTTCTAACCTTAAATGGATAACCAGATGCTAATATCATTAGGTTTAAGTTTTTTTAAGTAATTTGATTTTATAAACCTTAGAGGTAAATTTGTATGGCTGATATCAAAACTAAAGCTGAGAATTATTATCAAATGAAAATTCAATGTCTTAGATTGTTTACTTAATAAGGCATAGAGATATTTTAAGAAGATCTTCCATATATAAAAGAGGGGACTCTCTTATATATATCAGACAGTATACATTGTATCCAATTTATTTCTTAGGCAGCGACTTTGATGCTTATTCATAAATAAGTGTTTATCAAATAGTTAAAGTACTTGGAGAGGGTGGATTTGGGAAGGTGATGTTAGGTAAACATAAAGTAACAGGAGAACAGGTAGCAATAAAACTGATAGATTCTGGGAAATTATGGAATGCTGAGGATATTGATTTAGTGTTTAGAGAGGCAGAAGTGATGAAGAATCTTAGACATAATAATATCATAAAAATATTAAACTATTATACACTTCCAAATATGTAAGTTGTATTAATAATGGAATTCTTACAAGGAGGGGATTTGGTTGAATATATTTAAGGTGTATAATAATATAATAAATTTAGAAAAAGGAGGATTGTCAGAGGAAGAAGCTAGAGTAATATTTCGATAGATTGCTGAAGCTATTCGTTATTGTCATGATAAACGTCTTATTCATAGAGATTTGAAATTAGAAAATGTGTTATTGACATCAAAAGCAGAAAAAATGATTAAAATAATTGATTTCGGTATTGCAACAGTTTCAACAAATTTTACAATTGATAAAGTTGACAGAGGATCATTAAGTTACATGCCTCCAGAAGTAGTAGGTGGTTAAGCTACTGAAATAAGATCATCTATAGATATTTGGGCATTAGGAGTAATCCTATATGCTCTTGTTTGTGCTAATTTACCTTTTACTTCCAGAAGTGATGAGTAAACTATTGACAATATCTTAAAGTGTAATTATACATTCCCTTCTCATCTTATTCTAAGCAAAGAATATAAGGAATTAGTAACTAATATGTTGAATCCTGATCAATCAGAAAGATATTCAGCATATTAAATATTAAGTCATCCTTGGATGTAGAAGGTTTTGACTTAATCACCTACTAAAATGCTTAATCCTCGTACTTTAGCTAATAAAAAGAATAAAAAAACATTAATTTAAATGGGAATTAAGAAGGAAATAACTATGGCTGGACCTAGTCGTCATTCCTAATAACCTTAAATTAGAGCTGGTGCAACTATGCTAAAACCAACTTCAAATCAAGGTTTTGTACAAGTTATGTATGATCTTCAAACTCGAAACTTTTTAGTAATTATAAGTATATAAATTTTAGAAATAAGAAGATCAATCTTCTCCTCGATCATCTCTCAACTTCTTAGGTGATTTAGTTAATAAATCTAATTAAGAGCCAGATGAAATTATCAATTCAGAAAAACCTAAAATAAAAACACCTTTGACAAGGAAATATTCAGATTTTAATTAAAAATTGATTGATAAAATCTTTTTAGAAGATTCAAAAAGGGAAAAAATTAAATAATGGAGAAAGAGTTAAGCTAAGAAATAAGGTAATCATTTTAAATCCCAATCTCAGGGATCCATTATTAATTGTGTTTAGAATAATTATGTTTCTGCTCGAAGTGCAAATACTTCTCCACTTTAAACAGCTTCTAGATCTGGACTCTAATCTCCAAATCTCCTTTATAGTGTAAGAAGTACAGCATAATCAAAACGAAAACCTTAAAGTTAATTGGAAATTCAAACCATTCTTAATCTTAGTTAGAAAATAGAATGGAAATAATTATTTGCTAGTCCCACTTACTCTTCAAGGGATAATCCATTAAAGATTCAGAAAACTAATAAACATAAAGCAGATTAGCTTTACAAAATATAAATCTAATTTAAATAACGCAAAAGAAATTCAGACAATCTTTTATAGAAATAATTGAAATTAAATAATAAAGAAATTACAATTTAAAAATTGTGTAATATAATATTTTCAGCTAGAGTGAGAGCAAATAATAAATGATTTTGTTTTTTTATTTATATATATATACTGCTAAATTAGACTTATTAATTATTTTTATTAAAGTTTAATTGAAGTTGTATAATAATATTCGTGACGTTAGATTTTTGAGGATAATTTAAAATTTAATAGTTCTTATTATAATGATTATTCTAATTATTTTGAGAAAATTCCCGAATGCAATTGATACTTTTGTCTATTGTGATAATTTAAATTTTATATATATATATAAATTTCATATTTTTCAATATCTTGATTTCCATTATTTTAATATCACATTAATTTTTAATAGAGAGGTATGGAACTAAAAAATTAGATATTACTTGTTATATTGATACCTATAATTTTGATTCTTATATTAGCAGTGCTATAAGTTGGATTGCTTGGTTTTGTGAGTATCCCAAGTTTTTAGGATTCTCTCTTAGAATTTCACATAAACAGACATTTAAATGGGTTATAAATAGAAATGAACATCATATAACAAGTATTTAATTATTGAATTATAGGAAATCTACATATAATATTAAGCATATTATAATTAAATATTTGGTGTGAGTGCACATTTAAGACATTATTGTTTTGGTGAATTTTAAAACTTTTCATCTTGGTATTATTTTAAGTCAATCTAGGACTTTGAATACTAAATAAATTGCCCCTTATTCATTTTCATCTGGTCAAATAACAGAAGAATATTACACAGTGGCTTGGAGTCATTCTAATTATAGTAAATTAGAAGCCTTACATAAAGGAAACCCTAGATTAAGTTTTTTAATAAATAAGATTACCTAATCACTTATATTATCAGATATCATAATAAAGTATTGAATATTCATATTTCTAATAGCAACACAAGATCATCTTCATAAGATAAATAATTAGTATCAAAAGAGAGAGAAGATGATTCAAGATTGATTCCTATTACATATGATTCTATAATGGTTCATTGTACTGACTCTTTAGTTGTAAGAATACCATAATTCACTTAAAAATAATAAAATTTGTTGAAGAACATTAATACTGCTGATTGGCTACCAAAAGAGAGATTTAAATTAGACTCTACTTTAAATTTTTCAATGTCTTATGTAGATAAAGATGAATTCACATAAAATCCATCATTAACAATAACACAAATCATTTCTTCAGATAATTTTAATTAATGTTTCATGACAGCAAAGATTTCAAATTCATATTTAGAAGATTTGATAACAAGACATTATTAATAACATAAGATTTAAGGTGAAAGTGAACATTAGTTCTTTATTGCTATTATTAATGATGAATTCATTAATTTAGCTCCAAAAGATTTTAGTAATATTCCTATTTCAGAATCTATTATAAAATATATAGTAAAAACTAAAGATTTTAGTTAATCTTCTTATAATTCCTTGAATAAAGATTTAGCACCATAAATAATGAATAAATCTAAAGAATTAGTTTAGAATACAACACTAAATTCAACATCCTTGACATATTCGTTTGGTTAAAATAAATTTTATCTATTATTTTCTAAAGTGAATATCTATTCTACAAAGAAAGTATCTATAGTTACAGCTCCTGAAAATGGAAGAAGATATGTTTATATAGAACCAGAAGAAAACAATTTTATTATGCCTTCCTTTATTTTGGTACATTATTTTGAGGAATAAACTCTAATTCAAGAATTATATGAAGGAACATCATTAAATAATGTTAGGATGTTAGAGATCATAGTTTTTATTGTTATTATTGCATTATCAGTTGGTATATATATTTATAAATATAAACATAGTTATATTTATATTTGTTTGGTATACAGCTGGTCGTATTGGTTTATCATTTGAATAACCAATAAAAGTCTTAACGGATTTTATGAATAGTATTGATATATAAAATATGGACTAAGAAGAAGAATTGATTAATTATTAGGATTATTTTAATTCCTTTGAGATTAAATCCTTATTTTAAACTATGAACATTTTTGTAACAACAATAAAATATTCAAATCAAAAATATTCTAATTCTAAACATTCTGATGCTTTGGCTTTGATGGAATTAAGTAAAGCAAAAGATTTTTATAAAAAAGAAATAGGAAATATGAGTGCAGTTGGAATATGTGCTAATAATATTGGAATATTACATATGAAAGGAGGTAGAGTATTTGAAGCAATAAATGAAATGGAAGAAGCAATCTATATTGCAAAATTAGAATTAATAGAAATTAAAGAACTTAAAAAATGGTGTTTAGGTATGTAATCAGCATTGTAAGAACCAAATTTATATTAAAATTTTAAATAAAGATTAAAAGGTTTGGCATAAAAATTTAAAGAATAAATGAAAATTAATTGGATAGGTGTACAAATTAATAACAATAATAACAAAACTAAAAAATAAAATAGTTAATTAAAATTAAATTCATAATCTCTTGTAAATAAACCAAAAGAAAAACATAATAAAAATTAATCTACTACTTAATTATTATAAAAAAATAGTATACCACATGTTGCATTACTCAATACTGGTACATAAAATAAAATTACTTAAAATTAAACAAATTCTATACAAACTCCAATTAATAAGAAAAGAATGTCATTTGCAGAAAGTAGATAACATATGTAACCAATTAATTCAGTAGAAATTGAAAATTCACCTAATATAACTCCTTAATTATCTCCAAATGTATCTATTAATAGACTCAGAAATCTTGGCAGCCATTCATATAATTAAAGTAGTATTATTAGTTAGAGATTGGATTTAAAAGAGAGTATTATTTAATAAGATGAAAGATATAGGGATGAAGAGTATAGATAAGATTAAGAAGAAAGAATAAGAGGAGATTCTAGATAATCTACTGGAGGAATGACAGAATTATAAATGATTGAAGAGAAAATTACAGAATTGATGAAAAAGAAAAAATTAGCAAAGGCTAAATTATTAAATAGATAATTTCAATTAGCATAATTTATGTTTACTATTTGTATGCAAAATGAAATCTTTATCCCAGAAACTCTTAAATTATTTAATGAATTTGAAGCTACAGCAGAAAAAGAATAATAATTTACTTAAAGTAATATAGTAAGATTATTAAATCTTCATGTTAAAAAGGCATTGTGTTATATTTAAATTGGAGATTTAAGTAATTTCAAAATATCTCAAAAGAAGGCTTTAGAATATTATAATAAACTTAATGAAAACTTTATTTAAGAATAAAATTAAATATAAGAAGATTATAATTTTGTTGACATGTTTAAAAATGTACCAAAAGAAGTTTTATTATCAAAAATTATGCAATTATAAGCTATATATGAATTAATTGAAGGAAATTTTAAGACTGGTTCTGAAATCTTAACATAAATTATAGAATTAGGTGAATATTATGATCCTGAAGTACGTGATTTCTGTTTAACAGCATTAGAGAAAATTATAAATCTATTTAGTATTTCTCCTTTGCCTATTCAATAATTTAGAAATTAAATTTCTATTAATACTTATGAAATTGTATTCATGATTGATTATTCTAAAGAAATGAGTATTGAACAAATTAATTTGTCTCATAGTATTTGTAATAGAATTTTTCATATTTTGTAACCCCAAGATTTAATTGGAATGTATGGTTTTAATAATTCTCTTCATGAAGCTTTTCCATTATAACCAAAAGGAACATATAAAGATTTATTGACTAAATAATTATTCATGGCTATTACTGCTCCTGGAGGAAAATCAAAGATATTCTAAGCTTTAAAATATTCTGTTAAGAATTTCTTTGAACATAAAATTACAATTAATGATAATGATTATGACAAGAAACAAAATTAAAATTTAAATGATAAATAAAAAATGAAATTACTTCCAGTTGCAGAAGAAGATGAAGAGAAAAGTTTAATTGAAGAAAATATTGATGACAAGAATAAACATGTTAATTTTAGGTATTTAATTATTAATTATTATTATTTTAGTTAAGAATATCAATATGATTTAAATAGTGAGTCTGACTCTGAATTTGAAAATGATGATTTTTAATTTATAAAAAATGAAATTGATTATTCTAATATAACAGAAAATGAGAAATCATAATAAAAAAATGATTTTAGAACTAGTTATAAATTTATTTGTATTTTCACTGAAAGTAATTATAATTATTAAATCTATGTTTAGTAAATAATAAAATGAGTGAGAAATAATTTTTAAAGTTAAGATAAGTATTAGAGAAAAATTAAGTTGATCTTATGGTATTTAATATTGCTAATCAAAATGCTAATATGTTGGAATTGAAGAGACTCTCTAAAATTACTAAAAGAAGTATTTTTGTTAATGCAACAGCCAATCTAGAATAATTATTTGGTAAATCAAGATAACATTAGTTATAGAAAAAAATGTATTTAGAATTCTTTTGATTGATATTAAGTATTATTAGAAATTAATACTATTATTAATTTATATTATTATTTATTTTAATATGAATTAATTCAGTATCCAACTTGTTTATGATTTTTACTATAAGGTATTCTAATCTAATTCATAAATATATAATTTATTGGCAAATAATAATTTTCTATAAAAAAAAAGACTTTTTATTTGCATCCATGTTCATTCTACAAATGATTTATAAGTAACTTTTATGTTTTCAAAAGTTTAATTTAAATTCTTCGCATAAAATCTTCAATTATTATCTATTTAAGATTAATTACAAATTGAATATGTAGGTTGTGCCTTTAGAAATTAGTATTTATTTAAAAGCTAAATTCCTTATTTTTTCTTTGTTTAAGTAATAAAGAAAAATTACATTGAAATAAGATTTATTTTTTAGAAAGTAAATAAAAAATATATATAGTTTTAGATTTATAGATTTAAATTTGTATAGCAAATTTTTGAAAATAAATCAAATTTTAAACATATAGTTTCCAAATTTAATTTGAATATCATTTGCATCCAAATGAGAAGGCTTGTAATTAGTTAAAATAATAGATTTTTGTTTTCAATTAATTCTATAATTAAGAATTTTCAAAAGTTTATGGAGGAGAAATATTATTGTATTTGTGAATTGATAAACATAGGCTAATTTGGATTATATTACTAATTTTAATTTATATAGATAAGGGAAATATCAAAAATTAGAAATTGTATAAATATGATAAACTTAATTGAAAAGATTATTTTATTTTAAATTAATATTTTGATTATAATAATTTTCTTTGAATATAATATATATATTGAGTTTTGCCTCCTAAAAACCATACTAATCAGTTAATTTTCATAATTTGACAAATATAATGTAGAATTATGGATTAGGTTTTCTATGTGATAAAATTTTTAGAGATTTATTTTTTTAACCAAGATTTCTCAAAACATAAATAAATCAGATTCATTTCTTTTTTTAACAAAACATTGAAAGGCTTTGAGGCTTGAGAATAGATTAAATTGATTGTGAATTCATACGAGGTGAATCTTTAGGGGAATTCAGTTTCGAATTTAACTAGCAACTACAAACTTGATTTTAGAAGCTAAATCTAATGTGTTTCTTCTTTTTTTTAGTCTTAGAATCATTATCTCCTTTGAAATAATTGCTTTAAGGAGTAGAGCAAGATAAGTCTTCTTGATCAGATTCTGGTGAAATAATTTCTTCTAAGTCACCTTTTGTTTTAGAGATTTTGGTAATTTCAACAATCTAAGATGGTACATTGATAATTTTTCTAAAATTTTACATCATATTTATTAATATATTCTTAAAGAAGGATTTAAAGGTTTATTGTCTTAGTGTATTAATAAACTATAAGAATGTTTAGGGTTTGATAGCCACAAATTAGATTAAATGTTGTTAATATTAATGAAGCTAATAAAAAATATTATAAATGATTATGTAATTAGAAATAGTGATGTTTAAGAAATGAAAGAATAGATTTGGATAAAGAAATTTAAGTAATACCATATGTTATATAATATAATACTATAAGAGTATTTATTTAATTTAAATTATTATATTTAATATACAATAGATATAACAGAAATATGCAAGAAGGGTATGATGATGATGATGGAAATTTCTAAGATGATTAAGATTAAAATGAAGAGGATTATGATTAATTTAATCAAGATGATTAAATGGAATCTAATCAATTTGATAACTGTAAATAAATATATATGATAATTGTCTAGCATAAAAAGAAAAATATTAATAAGACAAGAATTATGGTAATTATTAACCAGATCAATAAAAATAAATTGAAGATAAGATATCAGAGGATTTAGAAGAAAAAATGAAAATGTTAGATGAATATTCTAAAGATAAAAGTGAAGAATAAATATTGAATATAAGAATGCATTAATTGGCATTAGCTAAAGTATTGATTATTATCACTTTATTTTAAAGATTTTAGTATTTACACATGGAAAAGGATAATTCAAATTAGTGAAAGCTCATACAAATATAGGTGAAGCATATCTAAATTATAAATGTTATGAATAAGCTATTGATCATTTAACATTAGCTTTAAAGAAAAATGCAAAATTATATAATGAAGAATAAGAAAGTAAAAGTTATAATGCAATAATACTTACATTACTTGGAAAATGTTATCTAGAAATAAATAGTTATGAAGAATCCTTAGATTTATTGAAAAAAGCTTATGAAACTTAATGTTAAATATATGGAGATGAAACTGAACATTCAATCTAAACATTGACTTTAATGTCTAATTGTTATACGTAAATTAAATAATTTATTATATTTTAGTAAAATGAAAGACTATGATGCAAGTGAAGAATGTATAACTAAAGTATTTGCTATTACTGAAGCAAAATATGGTTATAAATCAGAATAGAGTGCAATTTCTTATATTGAAAAAGCAAAGATATTTGCTTGTTAAGAAAATTGGAAAGATGCTATTTAATGTCAAATAAGTGCTATAGATATGTTAATAGAGATTAATTATCATAAAACTGAATATGTAGCAGAACTTTAATAATAATTATCAACTTATTATGAGAAAATTTAATAAATTGATGAACAAATTTCCTGTTTATAAAAAGTTAAATAAATATATATTGAATTATATACTGCTTAAGATAAGAAAGTTATTAAGATAAAAAGATAAATTGCTATAATTCAATTAAAATAAGAAAGACATTAAGAAGCATTAGGTGAATTATATGAAACTGAAGATTTAGAAGTTAAAGTATATGGAGAAGGTAGTGTTTAAGTAGCTAAAACTTAAAAGATTATTGGTATATTTATATAAATAATAATAAAAGGAACAATTTTATTGTTAGTATAAGAATTTAGAGATGCTTTGAGTTATTTTTAGAAGAGTTTAAAAACATTTGAAGAGAATGGAATGAAAAAAGCAGTAGCAGAAGTTAAATAAAAGATTAAATGTGCAAAAGAAATGAAAGAAAAAGGAAAAGGTTAATTAAATTTAAAGGATAGATAAAATTTAATGTAAGATTATTGAATTTAAATATTAAATATATATAAGTTTTTATAATTTTATATCATTCGATTTTTTTAGGAGATTAAATTTCATGATCAGTACGATTCATTTTTATCAATTCACTAGAATTATGTCTTTTAATTAATTCACTTACCTCTGATTATTCTTGATTTATTTAATTATCTTCCACTTATAATTATGGTTTTTAGTAAAATCGAAATGAATTCTTCAATGCAATCTTATGTAAATCCTTCTCTTTTGATAATTTACTTCTACCAGGAGATGCACATTCTTTAAACATATCTATTTATATATATATATATATAATACCAGTTCCTCCATCAAAACTATTTTATCTTGATAATTTAGCACTAAAAATACTAAATTTAGATTATTAAGGTTATTTTTATTATTAGAACAAAGATGAAGATTAAGCATCAATTTATTTAATCGAAACAGTGGAACAATTTGTTAAGGTTTCAACAGTCTAAACATTACCATTATAAGCTGGTTTTCGCCATTGTAATTATTGTGATCCCACTAAATCCTCCGAACTAATTTAATTATATTTTACTTCTAAGTATTATTTTTTAAACCAATTGTATATTCTATATCATAATTGGCCAAATTATTCAAAACTTATTATTATTATTCTTCTAAATCTTATTAATCTTATTTTAATTATTAAGATATTTTAGCAAATAATTTATGTTTTAAACACTTAATAAAATATATAACAATACTTACATCTTATGCTGTTAATCTATCACTAATTTTACTAGACATCATCTTTTTTACTAAATCTTAAAATTCAATAGGAGTTTTTAAAAAAGCTGGCAATCCAAAATCTATTTAACAAGCTTTATTTGCTTTTAAAATTGCCTTTTAATCTTGACCATGAAAAGGTTATTTACCAGTCTTATTAATAATATAATTATACAATTAATATGTATAAAATTACACCAGCACTAAATATATCACATTTTGTATCATAAATTGGTCCTCCATCAATATATAATAAAATTTCAGGTGCAACAAAACCTGGAGTTCCACACCTTTTAAATATTAATTCTTAATCAGAAAATGCTGCTAAACCAAAATCTGCAATCATTATATTGTAATTATCTTCTTTAGATTTAAAAAGGAGATTCTCAGGTTTTAAATCTCGATGGAATATTTTTTTTTAATGCAAATGATCTAATGCACTTAGTAAATTAAATGCAATTTTCATCAAATCATCTGATTTCAATAATCCTTATATAATAATAAATATTTACCTTTTTCTTTAACTCTTTAAAGTAATTCCCCTCCAACAACTAATTCTAAAACAAAATAAATTGAATTTTATGTTTCATGTACTTCTAATAATTATACTATATTAGGATGTTTAATAGCTCTCATAACTTACATCTCATTAAGTAGACTTTCTCTACCCTACTTTAAAAAACAAAGTATACTTTTGGTTATTCACTTATGAATTGTTTACTAAATGCTTTAATAGCATATGATTATCCATTTGATGTAGCCAAATATACTTTAGCAAAACTGCCTTTACCTATCATTTTTTCAACATGATATGTTTCATGGAAACAAGATAGTAGACATTTACGTTTTAAAATAGCTTACCATTACAAAAAAACAACAGAGTTTTATGTAAAAACTTGAAGTATCTTATTTGCATAAGTTAATTTGAATCCTTATAATTAATTTTCAGAATTGAGTTGCAAAATATGATCTTCTGGTAATTTTGGAATTGTATCGAAATGCAATATATTTAAAGGAACTCGTTTTAAATTTTATTTTGGAGAGATCTTATATAAATATTCCTCTCCTAACACAAGTAAAGTATGTTTGACTTTAACTTCCTTTCTAGCCTCTCTAACAAATTCATGTTCTATTAGGAATTCTTAAGACTTTAATTAATATAATTCAATACATCTAATTCTGTTGTTTAAGTTTACTCCCAAAAATTCTAAGTCATCTCCGATACAAAAAATGTTAACATAGATGACTCAATCTTTTTCTCTTTACTCATCTTTACAAAATTAATAAAATTAATAAATAAACAGATATACATTACACTCATTCATCCTTATTTCTATCTAAAAAACTCTTATTCTCTATTGAAATCTAAGCAAATATCGATTTTTTTGAAGTAAACAATCTAGTAAGCAACAAAATGGCAGAAGTTCTAAATAACATAGTTCCAATTTCCATCACTTTATATCTGACATACCTGGCTGTAAACTTAATAATATAAAATGATCATTTACTAAATTTACAGTCTATAAAACTGGGAAACTTATGAAATATACTCCACCATACAAACCCAATAATAAAATAAATTATTAAATCTTAGTATTCTATTTATTGTAAGTGTCAACTAATCCATTCATAAAATATATAAATTCCCCTATATATATCAAAGCAGCTAACCATCCAACCCAACCTTCATATGAATGATCTTTATAATATGAATCATAATCTATGAAACTTACTCCTACAATTGTAATCTAAAAGAATCCTATTAATATTGATATTGGTAAAAATAATTCAAAATTATCAAATTTACTAAAATTTATTTACCATCCCCATGATAACATGACCAAAATCATAGTTAATGAAAATTAAGATGCCACTTAAAAAATAACAGACAAAATTTATAATAGTATTGATCCAGCTCCATTCTCACTATATATCCATAAATGAATAGTTAAAAAACTATAAGAAAATGTCTCTAATAATAAAGTAATAACCAATAAAAATAATGGTAAACTAAATTCTTCATATTTTTTTTATTTTTCTAAGATTTGATTACCATTATAAATAAGCATTATTACATCAATAAAAGCTATTACACCTATGATTTATAATATGCCAAATTATTCTAATGTAAATTCAGTGTCACCAACATTTTTAATATGTAATTCAACTTCTAATTTAACTTTATTTTCAACTGGAAATGAATTTCTTAATTATTTTTCACAATCACTAAATACAAAATACCATAAATGTGCTCTAACTTTTGCTGTTAAACTTCCTTTAAATTCATATCCACTTTTTACTGGAATCCAAATAGTCTCTTTTCTTCTTGCTACTGAATTTCTCTAATTTTGTAATAATTATTTATTTACATCACATTCACTTTTCTCTATTGCATTTTACCATTCTTCATCTAAATATAATTCATATTAAATTGGAATTGTTCTTTCATCATTTTCATCAGCATTCTTGATTCGGAATCTAATATTTATTAATTTTTGTTACGTTAATGAATAGAATACTTCTCCTGTTTCAGCTCCAAATTTAGATATGTAATGCCAATCTTTAAGTGATTTAATGAGATAGCTCTGTTTGATTCTCTTGGCTTAAGTCAAATAAAGTAATATTAAAACAAACAAGTATTTAATCATAAAATTTATTAATTTATGAAAGAATTCATTTTAATAATAATTCTTTAATTAATAGATTTTATGCTATTATTTTATGATGTTGAGTTAATATTAAAAAATGAGAATAAAGACCAGGAATAATTTTGAACAAAATGTTGGTCTCATTATTAATATGCTCTTTCAGAGAGCTGATGAATTTGCCTCAAGATTTATAGGGAACCATTAAGTTCCATAAGAACACTACTCAATCATCAGGTTAATTTATCGAATTCTTCTACTTCCTGAAAATTGCCTTGGATGTTTAAGATTTTCAAAACATTAATTAGAATAATATATTATTATTCTAGATACGAGTAACAATGTCAATCATCCATTATTGGAGAAGGCCTTATAGAAATTAAAGAATATTTTGAATTATTAATGAAAAAAAATATAAAAATAACTATTTAGAGCACTTATGACTCGTCATGATTTGCTGGTTTTTGACGATAAGCACTCTAAATTTGACAATCGTTACGAGAATAGCCAAGAGGATTAACGCTACAATGAATGTAGCAATACTCAGGGTGTGTTTAATGGTTTCTGGGGTTGTATGACTTCCTTTCCTATTGGAGAGGAAGAATGAACATAATGATTGTCAGTATACAATAAGTAATATTTTAAATATATATATTTACTAATACTGAGTAAATTATATGGGATTAATAATATATATTTAATTTTAGTTGTAATAAATAAGTTATAAACTTTAAGTATTCACATCTTTGTAGTATAAATGATTATGAAATGGAAGGATTTAAATGATGTTGAAATTAATGTATAATAAATAAAAATTGAAATAATATATTTATATTAATGTTAAACTTTCAAAGTGCTCATCTTCCAAAGATTGATAAAAGAAATAATAAGACTTCAATTGAGCCAACAGTTATTGATGAAATATTAATCATGTAATTATATAATTATAACTATAAAGTAAATCAGTTAAAGATTATAATGCAGAGAATAAAATAACAATGGGAGATTAAATTATGTTAAATTCTTTACGTGTAATGTCATTATCTTTTAAAAGTAAATAAAATTAATTATAATTGTATAGATATTTGGAAGATTGAAAACCTATAAGGTTTAGAGAGATTAGAGAAGTTACAATTAGATAATAATATAATATAAAAGATAGAGAATTTGGATCATTTAGTTAATTTACATTGGCTTGATTTATCATTTAATTTGATAAAGGAAATAGAAGGATTAGATAAATTAGTCAATTTGAAAGATTTATCAATGTTTAATAATTAATTAACATCAGTTGGAGGTTTAGATAATTGTAAATCTTTAAATGTATTATCTATTGGTAATAATAAAATACCTTCCTTTGAAATAGTAACATAGTATTTTAGTAAAGGAAAAGGAATGAAATTTAAGAATTTATAAGTTTTAAATGTAGCAGGAAATCCATTTACAAAAGAACCAGATTATAAAAATCATATTATTAATTCATTACCTAATTTAAGATATTTAGATTATAGTTTTATTGATGAAGCATAAAGAAATTAAATAAGAGAATCAGATGAAAAATTTAGAACTGATGCAATAACTTAAGAAGATTTTTTAAAATAGATGTAAAATTAAGAATAAGAAGAAAAAAATAATAATGATGAATTATTTAAAAGAAAGAGTGCTAGAATGGATTTAGTAGAAAAATTAAGTGATGAATTAATTTAAGATGAGGAATTAGAAAAAGTAAAAACTATGAAAGGTGTAGAAGAAGAAATAAATAAATTTTAAGAAAAAATAAAAGAAACAGTTGAAAATTTATAAAAGAATGTTATTTAAAAAAATACAGCAAAATTATAATCAATTGAAGTAAATAAAATAATAATTAAAATAGAAATTTGAATAAGCAGTTAGAGCAAGAGAAATTAAAAGTGAAAATGAAACTATATTAACTATTAAAAAATTTGAACATCAAAAGAAATTAGCATTTAGAGCAAAAGAGAGAAATGATGAAGGTTGGAAATAAAAATTAGAAGATTTAGAAAAAGAAACTTTAAAACTTAAAGATAATTTATTATCTACAGAATTATAATTAATGGTAGATATAGAAGCTGCTTTAGGAGATTTTGATGGAAAATTAGGATTTATAACTAAAGATATGTCAGATTATGTTTCAGGAGATCATGGATTTAAAAAAATTGGAGATTTTATTAGAGAATTTGGAACTAAATTAACAGATATAGCTAAATTAGAATATGATAGATATTAATTATTGTTGTAATAAGGAAGTGATTTAAGTGAATGGGATGAAGATTTATAAACAGTATATTAATAAGTATTATAATTATTTAGTTATTTGAAAATAAAGAAACTTTATTGGGTACAGTCAGTAATATTAAAGATAATTTATAATCTAAAGCAAATACTAAAGTAATATGATCAATAAATAAATAGGATACAAATATAACAACATCTATTGAGAGGGATATTAAATTATTGGTTACAAGTTATAAAGAGAAATAATATGAAAGAAATAGAAAGAATGTACTTTAAATAAATAAGTAAATTGAAGATTACACAGATTAAATAAAAAATTAATAGACACCCTCAGATGATGAATCTGAAGGAAATTGATAAATATCCAATTATAAAGTGGATTATTCTACAAATATTAAGATTATTATAATTATTTTTTTTTTGTTGTCATTTTTTATATTAATTGATAGAAATGAATAGAATTAAGATTATAAAATTAATGTTATGATAAGATATAAAGAAATAAATAAAATGTAGAAAAGGATCCCATAATATTAATTAAAGTGAAAGAATTTATTTAAATTTAGAATAATTTGTCAATTAAATAATTCTAATTTTACCTGAATGATTTGATAAAAAGATGAGAATTATTCTAAATAAATTAGATATAAAGATATTGAGTTAAGACGGAAGGGGTAGTAATCATTATTATTTCATTCTGAAACACTCATATATTTTTTTTTAATTTAATATATGATTATCAAAGTTGATTATTAATTAAAAAATTCATTTAAAAATGATTAGACAGGAAGTTTAAAAGTATAAAGAGATGGAGTAAAAATTTCTATAAGAATTTAATTCAAGAAATGGATCATTTTTCTTAATTTCATCACAGTTGAGTATTCATCCTATAATTAAGATGGTTAAATAACTGGAAGAAGAAAGTAGGGTACGAAGGTGAACCAGATGATTCAATATCTTTGGGTAATATCAATAGTGATATTGGAATCAAACCAAAATAAGTGTTAAAGTATGATCCAATAGAAACTAATCCATGGAATACTCAATTAAAACCTAATTTAGTTGAGGGAGTAGATTATTAAGTAATTGATTCAAATATGTGGTAAATTTTGAAAAAGTAATTGTAAATAAATGAATTTAGTTATGATAAATAAAGAGTGGATTTTATAATAGAAAGAGAATCATTTCTTAATAATGAAGGATAAAGATAAATATAAGCTTATCTTTAATGTATTAAATTTGTGCCTGTATTTCCTTCAGCTATGATAAAAGTTTAAAACTAAATGATTGAAGGTGAATAATACATTTCACCAATTGCTAAAATAAGTGATATTGTAACTATTCTAAGTAAAACTTTAAAAACAGTGTAAGAATATAATCTATAGATTTAGTACATCATTTAAATTTGTTCAAAAAGATAATGTTAGAATATATAAATTAGGAAATACATGGAATTTAGAAAATTTAAAGACATTTTTATTATAATCTTATAAAGATAAAAAAAAATATTATGAATTTACAGATATTGAATTTTTAGATCCTACTCATGATAAATAAATTAAAGATTATAACTTTGAAAAAGATTAAATCTTATTAATGGATGCTAAAGAATTAAATAATACATTTTTAATTTAAAATAATTTATTTGGATAAGAAGAGAAATGTACAAATTGTTCATAATATTATAATTTAACATTTAATTGTGCATGCAAAAAAGTTAAATATTGTTCTGAAGCATGTTTATAATAACATTCATATTAACATACTTAAACATGTGAAAAATAGGATGACACTGATGAAATTTTAGTTAATCTATTACCAAATCCATAATCTAAATTAGGTTTAACAGGAATTAGAAATTTAGGAAATACATGTTATATGAATAGTGCTTTATAATGTTTATCAAATACACCAGAATTATCAAGATATTTCTTGGATAATTCATTTAAATTTGATATTAATACATAAAATGCATTAGGGACAAAAGGAGAATTTGCATCCTTATTTTCTTATCTATTAAAAAGATTATGGTTTGATAAATAATCATCAATATCACCATTCTAATTTAAAAGATTAGTAGCCAAATTATCACCAAATTTTGCTGGAAATGCATAACATGATGCTTAAGAATTTATTACATTTACTCTTGATTTACTCAATGAAGATTTAAATAGAATCAAAATTAAACCATATGTTGAAATCCCTGATAATAATAATAGACCTGATGATATTGTAAGTTAAGAATAATGGGAATGTTTCAAAAAAAGGAATGATTCTTTAATTGTTGATTAATTATATGGTTAATATAGATCCAAATTATAATGTCCAGTTTGTAATAAAATTTCTATTACATTTGATCCTTATTTAATGGTTAATGTAACTATACCATAAGAAAAGAAAAAACTTTTAGAATTTCATATTATTGATCCTGAAAATTTATGGTTAAGTTAATCAGTAACTCATTATTATGAACCAGAATTAAGATTAAAAGAAGTATTGTAATTTAAATCATAAGAATGGTTAAATTGTGAATGGGATCAAATCATTCTTACATTAAGTTCTACTTTTTAAATTGAAGAAGGTATATATATATAATATTATAATATAATTAGTATTTTTGGATTAAAGATTGGAATTACTCAAAAAGTAATTAAAATAAGATAAAAAATTATAATTAAGAAGATTAACAGCTCAAGAATAACTAATATCTAATGAATAATAAGTTCATGTTTTAATACACAATTAAATATAAACAATGAATAATTGGAAAAAAGATATCATACCAACAATGTATTTTATTTTATCTTAAAATTATACATATAAAGAAATACATTTGTTTTTATTTAATTGTTTTAAGAATGTTTTAAGAAATTTTACAGATTTTGATTAAAATTGGATTAATAGTGAAAATTAAGAATAAGTTTATGAATAAAATATATTAGATAAATATTGGAAAATTATGTTTAAAACAAATTAAAGATTTTAAGTTAATTGTTCTTATTGTTATAAAGCTTATTGTAATGATTGTCCACTTGAATTTATTGATAAAATATTTGGTGATTGTTTTTAAAGAGAAGATAAATTATTACAACCAGAAATCTAAATTATATGGCTTAAACCATGCAGAGAAAAAATTGAAGATGTTTATACAGAATATCAAAAGATATTTGATCCTAATTATAAGGCTCCAATTATCAATATTAATTGGGATAATAATTAAAAAAATAATAAATATAAATAGACATATACTTTAGAACATTGTTTAGAATATTCAACTAAACCAGAATAATTATAAGTGGATAATACTTGGTATTGTAGTGGATGTCAAGATCATGTACAAGCTTATAAAACATTATAAATCTATAAAACTCCAAAGATTTTAATATTTCATCTTAAAAGATTTAAAGATTCATATAAATTGTTTAAATCTAAACTACAAACTAATATTATATATCCTGAAAAATTAGATATGACTAATTTTGTTTTATTTTAAGGTATAAAAAAAATATATAAAAATTTAGATAATAATAATTTATATGAATTATATGCAATATGTAATCATATTGGTGAATCTGGTAGTGGACATTATACTGCATTTTGTAAAAATAATGGAGATTGGTATAAATTTGATGATTCTATTGTCACAAAAGAAACTAATAGTATTGTTACTCCAAATGCTTATGTTTTATTTTATAGAAGAATTGATCAAAATAATTTAGAATATGATTTAGAGGTTAAATTAAAATAAAATATTGATTTATTATTAGCAGATGAAGTGTTTAAATAACATCTTCAATAACTATAATAATAAAATGATGAGAATATTGATACATAAAAATAACATTAATCAACTCTTCCTAAATAATAAGAATAAAATAGTGAATCATTGGTTAAATTAGATATTAATTTAGTCAATAATTAATCTAGTAGTGATACAAATGATGGAGAAGATGATGAAAATGAACATTGATAAACATATTAATGTATTTTATTATATCAATATTTTTCAATTAAATTTTTATTCATTTTAATAGAAATATATATATATAGAGAAACTAAGTATAATTTTAGTTTACAAGTTTTAATTCTCATTAATTTATTTATCTAAGAGAATGTTTAATAACATAATTTATTCAAACTAATTTGGATTACAATAAGATAATGATGAAATACTTCTGATCAATGGAATCTAATACTAAAAATTTTCATAAGCAATTGGTTAAGGTTCAGAAGGTTTGGTTTATAAAGGAATCAATATTTAAACTAAAGAATTTGTAGCTATTAAAGAAACCATTTAAAATAATTAAAGGGTTATTGATGCCATGAACAAAATTAAATAATAAAATTGCAGTCATATTATTGGAATCAAAGGAATATAATAAAGTTTAAATTATACTTATATTATTATTATGGAATTTGCTCATGGAGAATTCTATGAATTTATGTAGAAAGAAGAATTTAAAAAAATGGGTTATTAATAAAAAAATTCTTTTTTTATTTAAGTAATTAATTAAAATGATTTTAGATGGTATAAGGAGTTGAATAACTACATTAGTTAGGATTATTTCACAGAGATTTGAAACCTGAAAACTTTGTGTATATTGAAGATTAAAATAAAAATAAAACTATTAAATTAATTGACTTTGGTCTAGTCAAAGAGACATCTCATTCATTGAGAAAAACTGTAAAAATTGGATCACCATATTATATGGCTCCAGAAATCTTAGGAAATTAAGGACTTTATAATAAATCAGTTGATATATGGTCATTAGGAGCCATTTGGTATGAAATTTTAGTTGGTAAAACATTCTTTAAATGTAATATAAATTATTAATCTTATTAGCTAATTAAGATATCATTAATTAAATCTAAAATTGTAAACAAGAATAAATTGATATTTAGATATAATAAAATCCCTAAATATAATAAAAAGAGAAAAATTTTATAAAAAAAATGCTTTGCATAAATCCTTTATCAAGAGTGTAATTGAAAGAGATTTTAACTGCTTATAATTAAAATGGTTAACAAAATATTATATAACCATATATTTAATAGAATAGATAAAATTTCTACCCCAATTATAATGTAATTTAATCTAATAATCTTGGATATGGATTTTATGGAGTATAATAATAGTTTCAAGTCTAAAACCAACTCATAAATAGTTAAGAGATAAAATAGATTGAATCTGACGCTAGGAATTAAATATTATAACACCAAAATAATCAAATGCCTTAATAAGTGGATTTAGAGTAAATAAATGCAATGAAAAAAGAATTAGAAAAATAGATTGAATAAGAGTTTAGTAGAAAATATGAACAAAAATAAGATGAATTAAGAAAAGCATTCGAAAACCAGATAATGATATAAGAAAATTAAATAAACTAAGAAAGAGAAAAGGCTCAAAAATATGAAAAAGATATTGAATAAATAAAGGAAATGAAAATATAATAAGAAATATAATAAGAAATATAATATTAAAATGAAAAGAATAGATTCATAAAATAGAAAGAAGAGGAATTGAAGGAATAAATTGAAAGACTTAAATAAATAACATAAAAAGAAAAGGAGCAAAAAATTGAATAAAAATTAAAAGAACTAGAAGAAAATCTTAAATTTTAAATTGAAAATAAATATTTACTAGAATATAATTAAAAAATTATTGAAATGGAATATAAATAATAATTACTCTATTAATAATAATTAGAACAAAAAAGATTAGCATTGTTCAACATACTGCAATCTTAAAAAGAAACTATTAATACAAGCATAAATCAACTAAATGAATAATTAAAATATCTTGGAGATTTAAATATGAAGCATAGTTCATAATTAATATCTTAAATTTAAGCTGAAATATTAAACCATAAATAAAAAGTAATATTGATTGAAGAAGCATAATAAGAGATAGGATAAATATAAAAATTAGAAATACTTCAAGAATATGAAATTAAAAAAGTTAGTGAATATAGTTAATCTATTCTTTAATAATTTGACACTCTCAATAAGTTCACCGAGCAAATTAATGCCTTGGAAAATCAATTAAGAAGTTAATAATTAATTGAGTAATAAAGATAAGAAAAAAATTAATAATTGATAAAATTGAAAGAATCCTTTTCAAAATAATTTCAAAATTTATATTAGGAATCTTCTACTTATTCTTTAGATATTCAAAAAATAAAAGAAAAATTAAGCTTTTACTAAGAAATATAGTATGAGTTTTAAGGAAAACAAAAAATTCAAGATACTTTATTATTAGAATAAAAATTGACTTAAGATTTGTAGATTTTAAAATAAAAAGAGAACAATATTTTTTAATTAGAGTAATACAATTAGATTATTCAATATTAAAATTTTATATTCAAACTCGAAGAACTTTAATTTGCTTCAACTAAATTAAAAAGTTAAACTAAAGAAACTAACCAAATTATTCAATAAATAGATCTTAAATTTAATGAAAAACACCAAGGTTTAATAGAGGAATTATAAGAGAAGTTATAGGAAAATTATCATATATTTAATTGTTTATCTTAAAATAATAAAAAATATGAATAATAAATAGAGTAAATATTAAAAAAGATTGAAGCTGACTTTAATCGGATAAAAGATTTAAACTAATTATTTACTTTAGGAATATTTTAGAATTATTAATAATTCCATTAAACTTATAATTAAATTTAAAAATAAGTTAAAGTTTTTGAGAATTAATATCAATAGTTGAATGAATAAATTTGTCATGATTAATAAATTGAATAAATAAATACAAAAAGAATAAATATATTAGAAACTATATAAAAACAATTAATTAATTATCAAGAGAAATTGTCTAATTTAAAATAATAACTTAATAATTTAATTAATAATTAAGATTCCATCAATGAATAAACTAAGAATTAAATCAAAGAAAAATCAGAACAAATAGATTAAAATATATATGAACTTAATAATTAATTTTAAATTTTCTAATCTTTCAATTAAAAAAATTCCTATGAAACTATTAACAATTAAGTAAATTAGCTTGAATAATTTTAGTAAAAATTATAGTAGCAAATATTTGATGAAACTTAATAATTTATGAAATTATAATTGTTAATTTAACCAACTTTTAATCAAACCAATAATAATTATGAAATAGAATTATTAAAGTTAAATACTGAATTTCAATCTTAATCCATGCTGTTCTCAAAAGCTCTATCATAGATTAAAATTGAATGTGAAAGTTATGAATTTTTAATTTATATGCAAGATTAATCAAATAAACTTTAAAAAATATTAGAAGAGTAAAAAGTAAATTTGAAGAAAATTGTCGAATAATCTTAAGAAAATTATAAATTATCTTAAAGTTTATTTTAAGACTTAGAATAAAAAAAAGGCTGGGCAAAGATTTAAGCTCAAAAATTGATTAAGATATTGTAAGAAAATATTGAGAAAGCAAAGGATGAATTAGAAGCTCTATATAATAATATGAATAAACTATATCGTAAAACAAAAGTTTTCACTTTCAATAATGATTTAATCAAAAATTATGAATATTTAAAATAGTTGAGTGAAGAATTATCACAAAAATAAATTTCTATAAATGATGCAATATGTAAATAATAATTAAATCCCTCATAATTAAATTCACTTAAAGAAAATATTCAATAATTAATTTCTAAATTGAATGTCTTAAACAAGAAACTTCCTGAAAATAAAGAAATTGAATAATTCAACAATGACTTTAAAAACAATCTAGAAATATTTTTCTTATAATATGCTTTAGTTAATTATATTAAGTAGTTTCATATTACAAAATATTATGAAAGAATCAAAGAACACACAAAGAAATAAAGAGAGAAATAAACTAAGTAAAGCGAATATATATAAGTATTTAATGAAAAATAAGAAGAAAATACAGTTAAAGAGAAAGAGGCTTAAAATTTATTATTGAAATATAAAAATATGTTATTTAATAATAATAGTAAAATAATGATAAAAGATATGGAATAAGATTAATAATAAATGGATAAAAATATTTAATAGTTAGAAAATAAAATCAAATAAGCTTTCTTAACAAAATTAAAAGGTTGTTTAAAATTATAATCAACCATTAATTATATTATTAATGAAGAATACTATAAAACGAGTAAATATGCCTAAATGTTAGAATTTTTTATTATTATAAGTTAAAATAAACATTGATTTGAAATTTAATTACATTATGTAATATTTAATAATATATTGAAATTAAGATAGTAAGATCATTCTAATTACTCTCCCTATCCTTATGATTATTTTAAATAGTCTAAATTTCCTTCAGTTTGAAGTTATCTGTAATGTTTCATTTATTATAAATGTTATTTTCTAAATATTAATATATTTCATACTTGATTGATGAAGGTAATCCATCAATGATCCATGGATGTGTTAATGCTTCTTCTGGTGTCATCCTTTGTTTTGGATCCCACATTAGACATTTTTTTACAAACTAAATTTATAAAATTTTGATACATCTTAAAACTATTCTGATGATTTATCAAGTAATTATGATAAAGGTTTAATTTATTAAATTAAATCTAATTCATTTATGACATAATTTAATTAAAGTTACTCATCAAAAAATTTAGATTTCCTTGTAGAATGATCTAATAAATTTTTATCAGGTTTTCCTATAACTTTAATTTATAAATAAAGTAACTCTTTTTCTGATTTAGATTAAAATAATGATTATCCTGTAAATAGTTCTGCTACAATGCACCCAAAACTCCACATATCTATTTAAGTTGAATATGGAAGTCCAAGTACAATTTCAGGTGCCCTATAAAATCTACTTTGAATATATGTATATAATTTTTAATTTGCAAAACAACTAGATCCAAAATCAATAACTTTTATTCCAGATCGATTAAAATCTTTTAATAGTACATTTTCTGGTTTTAAATCACAATGTATTATATTCTATTCTTTCATATACAGTAATGCCTATAATATTTAAATTGCAAATCTTCTTATTAAATCAAGATCAAAACCTGAAAACTCATTGATAGCTATGAATTCATATAAATTACAACTTAACAATTCAAAGACTAGACACTTTTCTAATTAAATTATAAATATTTACAATATGTCCTCTAAATTCAAAATAATTTAGCATTTTAATTAAACAACATGTAGGATCTGCTTTATTTATTACTTTTAATATTTCAATTTCAATTAAAGCTTAATTGTAAAACTTTTCTTTGTTTTTAATTATTTTTAAAGCTGTATTTTATTTATGTTTATGATCATGAACCTTAAAAACATATCCAAAACTTCCATGGCCTAATTTTTCTAACATTTCATATCTATAAGCAATTTAATCTTATTTAACAAATTTGTAATCACCACTAAGTTATAATAAGTAAATAAAATACTTGCTATTATCAAATCCATTATTATATTGTTAATCTTCATTAGGATCTTAGTTTAGCAATCTTATATTTTTAGGAGGAAGATAGTAGATAGTTTCATAATCAATGATCTCCTTCTTTTCATAATCTGATAATTAATCAAAATAATGTTTAAGAACAGTCACAGCACTTTGAGGTAATTGTGGTTTTTATAATTATTGTTAGATTGGTTATTGTATTGATTATGAAAGTTATTATTTTTTTTCATCAAATAAATTATTTTTATTAACGTTCCTTTATGATCGTTATTGAATATTTCCTTGTATTTTTAATTAAAGAGCAATTATCTTTTGTCTAGTTGTTTCTAATTAGAGCATTCTTTCAGTGGTATTTTGACTTTTTTATTTACTCGATAGTTTTTATTTATTATTATCCCCATAGATTGATCTAACATCTGGACTAGTCTTTAAATTAGTTTTAGGTGATTAAGGAATATTAGGTTATGTTACTTGAGTAGCAATTCCTATAATGAATAATATAGAGTACTTTAACCAATATCAAAGGGAGATAGTTTATCTTTGACAAGGATATTTTTTAACTAATATGTATAATTCTTTTTAGATGTTCTTCTACTTGACCCAGGTTACTTGACTTCATCTTTATACAATTATGATACTAATATAATAAATTTAATATATACAAGCATTTGTAATACTGAATTGTTTTGATGCTTTTGTAGTTTGTGAAGGAGATTTAATACTTTAAAATTCATGTTGTCTTGTAGTAATAGGAAAATAATCTTTAGCATGATGTCTTAGATGTTGTTTATTTATAGAGTTTTTATATGGACTCTTGGTTATAAGATCAAAGCTGCTAAATTTTTTGGATTATTCTTAGGAATGATGTGTAATGCTTGTTTTTTGATTCTAATTAAGAAGCTATCCAATATTTAGAAGACTTAATTTTTTCATTTGGATTCTCGTTATTAATTAAAAATATAATATTGAATATTAGGATATAACTGCTTTAGATTCTTGATAATAATAGATGATGAAAGTATGTATTATTATAAAGGAATAATAAAATTTGAAGATGGAGTATAGGATTTAATTGATGGATTTTAATATTATTGTTAATAATTGATATATGATGATGGAATTGGTAGATGTCTTTTGTAATTTACTGTGAAATATAAATACAATAAGTTTAAATATTTATTGTATTTATAATTATTTGGATACCTCGTTATAATTTATGTTTAAATATAATTAAAATATATATACTGAATGCTATTTATTTTAATGATTGAAGGAAATTACTTATAAGAAACACCTATAATTTAGGGATGAAATTAAAAAAATATGGGAATTACAAAAAAGAGAGTGTGATTTTAGATTATGAATATTAAAAATATTGATGATGAATTTATGAATAATTGAATAGTTTTGGTAAACATACTTAAATAAAATAGCATTTTAGATTAAATTTGAGTATGAACATCAATATTTAGTATAATTAATTATGATTTTGAATTTTACTGGGGTTAAAATGGGAGAGTAGGAGAAAGAAGGGAGACTGATTTCAATAAGTAATAGCCAATAGACTGAATTGGTATTGAGACTACATGAGAGTAGTGTGTAGATGAATGTTGGATTATTTAATGATAAATAAAATTTTTGTCAGATTTAATTGTATAAATATATCGATAAGGTTTCTAATGGAAGAATGAAGTTAAATTAGGGGGGTAAAGTAATATTGACTTTATTAATTAGAAAATCTTGATTCTTTCGCACTATATATTCTCGATTAAATGATTCAAGTTAACTAAATTTTAAACAAAAATAAAGCATGCAATCCAATCCCTTTTCATACAGTACTTGTCCTTACTAATTTTAACCAAGTAACATAATTAAACCATTATACAGATTTTACCATGAATCCACAAGTGTATTACTCTAACTACAACCCTTACTATCCTTAAGTTTCAACCTATATGGTAATCACTTATTGTTATCAATGTTTAGGCACCTTAACCATATCTATAGAATGAATCTTATCCTCTGAATTACTTTTAACACTAAAACTAAATCAACTGGAGTACAGAACAAACTTAGATGAAATTGCCTTAAATCACAATTTCTCCTTACATTAAATAGGAAGACAATTTCATTAATTAAAATGATATTCCTTCTCTAAATCTCTGTGAGAAGAAGAATGAAGAGGATAATTCAGACAAACTCTTGTAGAAAGTAGAGACAGTGAGACAGGTTAAAAAATCCAATAGTTAGATAATTCAAAACCGTAGAGGTAATCTTATATTCTAATTTTAGGACATTGGACAAACGAAGAACATTATAAATATTTAAAATTTGTTCGATAACATAAAGAATTATTCTAAACAAGTGTCTAAAAAAAGCTGAATAGAGTTTTTAAAATGATGTCAATTGAAATACCGACTCGTACTGCTTGTTAGTGTCGTTCTCATTACTCGAAATTTAACCCATTAGATCATACTGTAAGAATCCCTGAACCATATTTAGGGTAAAGTAAGAAGAAAATTAGTCAATGATGAACAGGTTTATGAGCGTATGTTCAACAATACTTAACAAAATGACTGAGATTGATCCATTATTGTATAATGTCGATATTATTAAAATTCAGTTCTATAAAATATATCTTAAATTAAATAAATTATTATTACATCTTATATACAAATGCATCCAAATATTAATTACTATTATTTAATTACTAAATCTAAGAATTATAGTTTTTATATTTACATATAACATTATATATTTATATAATACCTGAAATTATAATGTCAGAATACTTTTCTAAATTAGTATTGATTTATTCTTAACTTTTAGTTTAGAGCATCCAGTCCTAAGGCCAATATGCGTCATTCCTAAAGTATGTAAACAATCAATTGTACGAGTTAGGAAAACAAATCCCTAAAGATTTTGCTTAATAAATCCTTTAAAATGACATTATATTGGTTTTAAGTGAATACACTAATGATGATGCACTTAGAAATCTAATTAATTTATATATGGTAAATTACTTTCATATTTATATTTAGTTAGGAGTTGAACACTTTAAGGAAATACAAGATTAATCATACAAATATTTTCAAATTCAATTGAATAAATTAATACTTAATCCAGTTGTCACTCAAACTCCAATCCTTCCTTAATAGAAGCCTTAAGAATCACCAAAAATTCAGAAAAAAAATCTACCTATTCCAAAAATAGATGTTAATATTCAGCAAAATCAATAACAAATTTAGGATTAATAATATTCAAAGACTGCTGTTGTTATGAGAGATATTTAAGCATCCACATTTAATTTTAATGAGGATTCCATTACTGAAACTATCAATTAGAAAATTAATAATAAACATAATAATAATAATACATCAAGTGTTGATTTAGATCATGAATTATTGCAAAATGATATACAAAATAGAGTTTAATCATAATAAGATGAAAGAAAAGAAAATATGACTTTAGATCTAAAATAATAGCTATTTTTATTTGATGAAAATAAAGAAGCAAGTGATCTTATTGATTAATACAAAAGTGATTAATAAAAAATTGAAAAAATTAAAAATGATTAAATAAGCAAATAAACTACAGCTTTTCTTATGAAATTATCATAAAGAAATAATAAAAGAAAAATGAATACTTAAATAGTTACAAATATAAATAGGTATAACTCATAACCAACTTTGCAGAATTAAAATGGATATAATTCTGAATAACGTCCTATAGAAGAGTAAATTATACCTGAAGATAAAAATGAGTCAAGTTCTAAAATCACCTCAAGTGATAAAAATACTAAAAAATTTTAATTTGATGAATTATAGGATAGTTGATAAAATAAATTAGAATTAAAATAATCTATAAATAAATGTGACAATCAAATTTGTATTTTATTTACTTTCTTGTTTCTTATTGTCTACATAGGCACGTTCTCATTAAAATATTATAAAAGATTTAAAAATATTCAAGTTTTATCAAATAAAAATTATTAATACTAATTAATATTTTTTTTTAAATAAGGTTCGATAAAAAATATCGATTGCAATTCATATTTAGAAAATAAGATTGTATTACTATTAATCATTTTAATTGACTCCTTATAAAATATTTTGATCTTTTTAATTTTTAACTCAAAAAAATTAGAATATTATCTTATACTAATGAGTTTACTGAATTACTTTAAGAAATATCATAAGTTTACTGAATTATTTTAAGATGTTATTGCAATAGTAATAGCATTTTCATACAATGTTATTATTACAATATAAATAAAAATAATATTATTAATATAATTAATTAATTTATTTTCAGATTAAATATCTTGAGTTTAGAAATTATAAAAAATTTGCATTTATCCTGTTAAAAAACAATCAAAGTCTTATGAATTCTATTTATAAGATTTATTAAGTACACAAATAACATTTTTAATATTAATTTGATATGCATGAAAAAATAAGTAGAATGAAATAATATTATAATTCCTATTAATACATAATCATTTATTATATGATGAAATCTAATTTATTATATTCGAGTGCTATATAAATAATTTTATATAGATATTAGATCAAGAATTCCTTGATATTTTCAGCATTTCATTTAAATCTTATATTTATATTAAAATTGAAATGGAATTTGAAAAATAAAAAAAATATTCTTTATCATTTCATTAACCAATTAGTTAAAAGAATAAACAATATGACTATGCCTAATGTTCTACTTATTAATATTAAAGCTTGTTATTCATCATTTATTTTTTTGATTTATTTTTCTTACAAGACAATTTATAATTATAATTGTTTTACTTAGTTTTCTAATTTTTATTACTTTGAATCTAATTCTTGGATTCTCTCATAATTTAAATCTTAATTTTTTTGAGGACTAATCAAAAATTTTTATTATAAAATCTAGCTTTCACTTTTAATTTATCTTCTGACATGAACCATTGAAGGTTAATCAGCAATAATTTGACTTGAATTTAATTAGTCTTATTATTATTATTATTATTATTATTATTATTATTATTATTATTATTATTATTATTATTATTATTATTATTATTATTATTATTGTTATTACTATTCTTTTTATAATTCTTTTAATTTTAATGATTCTGCTAATCTTGCTTTAGCATATGGTATATAATATGTTTCAAGAACTCTTTTTGATTCAATTGCACCTGCATTATCTACTTAATTTGAAATTATCATAATTCTTTATTACCATTCAATAGTAAATGTACATTCAATACGACTATTAGTGTAATAAATAACATATATACAATTTTTTATGCCCAATTCTAATAGCTTTTTCATGTGACATCATTTTATAACAATCACTCTTTGGTAATCCTGAAGTTTCTGATTAAACTTAGACAATAAATTCATTTTAATTAATCAATAGCAATCTTTGAGTCATTTTGACTTTAGGATTAATAGTACCAAAGAATGGTAATTTTGTAGGATGTACATAATTAATGGTTCTAGTAGGTAAGTTTTGAATTTATTATTATTCATAAGATGGTCCTTTAGATTAATTGCCTGTTCTTAAGTATTCAGGTACTTATGGAACATAAGGATCACATTTAATTTATTAATCCCCAAGAATTTATTCAAAAAAGAAATGTAGAACATTTTAATATTATTTTGTTTTATCCACTTCTTTTATTGTAAGATTGAAATATTAACTTGGTTAATAAGGAATGTCATCATAGAGTAATGCAAAGATTTCATGTATATCTAATCCTTCTATTTCAAAAATGGTTGGTGGATTGTATTAATTGCCATCTTTAAGTTTTATTAATTAAGGTAGAATTTGTTAACTTAAAATATTATAGGCATCCCAATCAAATGTATCATTTTCAAGAATGGGTTCAAAATCTTCATTTTTTAAATTAATGCTTCTTAAAATTTCCATAATTTATGGTCTTTGTGCATAGAAATTTCTAAAAAACAGTTAATTTTATTTGTGAGTAGTAATTATCAACACATCATTTTCTTCATTTTCATTAAATTCTTTGATTTAGGAATCTTATATAGGTAGAAGAATGTACATTGTAATTTTGTGATTTATTGATTGAATCCAAATGAGGTTGTAGAATAATTAAATAGAGATGAGAAATGTAATGATTTTTCCATAATAAATAGCTTTCCTTTTTTCCATCTATCTTATTGGATGCTTCCATCAAGCATATCACAAGAAAATACCTGAATTAATCGATCACTATGAACATTATTTTGATTTATCATTTTAAATTAAATAATTTTATATATCGATATAAATGAGAATCTTTGAATGAAAACATCAATCTTCTTTTAAGCTACATAGTTTGTTTATAATAATTTTTATAATAATTATTAATCATATTGCGAATTAAAAGATTTATAGTAAAATTTTATTACTCATTATTGGACCATTGAGATTGTAAAAAAAACTCAAAGCAAATTTAATAATTTTAACTTACAAACAAGAAAACGTATTCAGTATGTCAGAGCAATCAATATCCGATGTTCTCAGTGGAGCATTTGCAGGAGTGTGTTTTAGACTTTTTGGACATCCTTTTGAGTAAAAAAATCTTATATATTGTAGCACTATTAAGGTGAGAATGATTATGGGAAACTCAAAAAAGTCAATTTTAAGAACAGGCTTGGACATTTATAAAAAAGAAGGAGTAATGAATTATTTGAGCTTAGTTTAAAGCTTATTATAAAGGAATGCTATCTCCAATATTGGCTGAAGTACCTTGTAATGCAGTAATGTTTGCAGTATATGAAGCAGTATATCGTGAGCTTTGTCCTTATCCATACAGTAATCAACCATAATTTGCTTCATGTAAGATAATATTTCTATAATAGGGCTAATTGCTGGTGGAGTCAGTGGAGTAGCTTATGCAATGGTAGTATGCCCAGCTGAGATGATTAAATGTTTACTTCAAATGCAAATAAAAAATATTGATCATGAATTGAGGTCTCCATTAAGATGTGTAATCACCTTATTATAGAGAGAGGGCATTAGAGGATTGTTCAAAGGATTAGTGGCTACAATAATTAGAGATGTCCCTTAGAATGCAGGTATTTATTAATTCTATAAGCTTTTTAGCTTTCTTTACAACATATGAATATACAAAATATTTATTCAAACAAAGGAATAGTTCAGATGATATTAATTTTTGGTAGGCATTAGTTTGTGGAGGGTTGAGTGGTATAGCTTGTTGTCTTGCTTCATATCCTTTGGATGTAGTTAAAACTTAACTATAATGTGAGGCTGCTTTGTACAAATCTCAAAGAAAATTCAGACCTTTATTGATGGATGGAGGTGTAATTATGTGTACTACACACATTTTACAAAAAAACGGAATTATGGGTAATTTAAATTATATAAAATATAGGTTTCTTTAATGGAATCCAAAGTTGTCTTATTTATTATTTAATTGGATGTTCTGCCTAATTTACAGGTTATTATTATGCATAATAACTTTTCAAATAAGCACTTCCTATTTATTGATTGTATTATTTATTTTAATAAATATATACTTATCTTTTTAATAATTTAATATTATATCAATATGTAAAGCCATAAATGCATCCAAACAGATATTACAATAAATTTAATAAAAGAATCAGTTCTAAATAAGCAGTATTAAAATTATTAATAATGTATAACCATTATCATAATTTACAGGAGAGAATTTCGCCTAAAAATCATCAAATAAATAGCAATTTTCCATCTGATAGATTTCATAATAGTAAATCCCCTCTTGCTAATGATAAAATGCTTCAAAATCCAATTAAAAAGAACTCTTAAGATAGAACTCTATTGTAATATGTATTCATAATTTTAGTAACTCTATCAATTTCAATGATGATGCATAGTTATAGAAAACACCTTATTTCTTAAGCATTGACAGTTTTCGATCTAGATCAAAAAGTCCAATGCAAATAACTATTTAAAAATCACCAAAACAATCTGAAATACCAATAAAAAAGAATTTAGCTAATGAATTTTACTTAAATTGGAATAAGCTATCATTAGAAAAGACATTAAAATAAAAATAATTGATTAATCTAAATATTAATATGAATGATATTGCTTAAGTATTTTAAGGACCTTAATCAAATATAAATAATAAATAAAACATAAAAAAATTTGAAAACATCTTCCAATAATTACTTGTTAAGTATGGATCAACATAATAATTATAAAAAACAACAATTAAAAAATAATAATATGATGATAATGAAAATGATGAAGAACTAAAAATTGACACATAAATTTGTGTAAATAAATCTAATTTTGCATATCATTTCATAATAGGTAAAGGAGGTTTTGGTAAAGTATGGAAAGTTGAATTAAAAAAAAATAGAACCCTATATGCAATGAAAGAAATGTCAAAGGCTAAAATTATGGCTAAAAGGAGTGTGAATTCTGTATTAAATGAACGCAATCTTCTGACTTAATTTAAACATCCATTTTTAATTAATATGGTCTACTCTTTTTAAGATAGAGAAAACTTATATTTAGTTATGGATCTATTAACTGGAGGCGACTTAAGACAACATTTAGGAAGATTAAGAAGATTCAATGAACTATAAACCAAATTTTTTGTTTCTTGTATTCTATTAGCACTTGAATATCTACATAATTAAAATGTTATTCATAGAGATGTTAAACCTGAAAATATTGTTTTAGATTCTAAAGGTTATGCAAGATTAACTGATCTAGGTATTGCTAGAATATGGAGACCTGATAATTCATCAGATAATAGTGGAACACCAGGTTATATGGGTATATCTTAATTTCATTCTATTCATAGCTCCTGAAGTAATGTGTAGATAAAATCATACTATTGCTGTTGATTATTTTGCTTTAGGAGTTATGACCTATGAATTTATGTTAGGTTATAGACCATATAATGGAAAATCTAGATAAGAAATTAAGGATTAAATCATATCCAAATAAGTTTAAGTAAAAAGAAATCAAATTCCAAATGATTGGTCTCTTGAAGCTGCTGATTTTATAAATAAATTAATTTAGAGAAAACAAATAAATAGATTAGGATTTAATGGACCTGAAGAAATTAAGAAGCATATTTGGTTATAAGGTGTTCCATGGAGTAAATTATTAAAAAAAGAAATTTAATCTCCTTTTATTCCATCAGTAATTAATTATATTAAAAAATAGCCTATATAAGAAAATTTAGAATACAATATTAGTATAGAAACAGAATCATAAGATGAATTAATTATTGAAAATAGATTATTATTAAAAAAGAACTCTATTTAAAGTAAAACTTTTACATATTTTAGATTTATTTGTTGGGTATAATTATGATTAAAATACTAAAATAAATATGAGGCTAACTAAAAGCACAAGTAGCACTCTAAATTTAAATTGATTTTGATTAAATATTTGATTATAGTTTACAAAATTTAGTTGCATAAAAATCAATTATGCTATTCTGTTACTTATTTATAGAAGAGTAGTGGTTAAAATTCATAGGTTGTATAATGATTAATAATTTCATTTATGAGATTTTAATCATTTAAATATTTACGCAACTTTACTAATATTATTTATTTAATCTTATTTTTATAGTTAGAGTTTAGATTAGTTATATATTCATTATCCTCTTAAAGTTTCATAATTTTAAAAGGTTCTATTTATCTTTTTAGACATTGACGATATTCTTCAATTAAACTTTGAATTTTTTACTTTTCTTATTTACATGATTTAATATCTTAATTTAATTAATTTTATGAATTCATTTAAACTTAGCTTTCAATCTAAGACTATTAAATCTATTAAACTAAGTTTTTATTTTTGAGAGATAAAAATCTATTTAAGTATCTTTAACAATGATATAAATTTATATAGACAATCAAAGTGAAGAGTTTTAAGTAACTAATTTGATTTTATTGATATTATTCATTAAATTTTTGAATTTAATTTAAGGATGGAATTGTTTTAAGTGTTTAATTAATCTAAATTAATAAAACTTAAACTTTTTATATATGTATTTATAATTAATTATCGCTGTAACTATACATTTATTCTACTATTTCTTGCAATTCTTATTATAATTCTTATTTTTTAGATTTAATTCCATTCCATTAATTTATAATTTGTTTATAAAACTCATAGTCATCAAAAAATTTGAGTCTGACTTTTACTAATTCTTTTTAATTTATAATTTCTTTAAGTTCAAAGGCAAATTCTTCATAATTTTGTTCAGAAAAGATTTAAAAATTCTAATTGTAAATACCATTTTTAATAAATTCTTTTCTATTTTCTTCAATTACTAAATTATTTAATTGTAATTTTCTTTAACATTCTAATAATATTTCACTTTATTAATTTAATGTATCAATCAACAATTTGACATTCTCTTATTAATCTTTAATTATATTGATATCTGTACATTAAATTTCATCTGTTTCTAAATAAGCTTAAATTAATCCATATAAATCAATTAATTAATTAAGGAGATCCTCCATTTAATATTTCAAATTAGATTAATCTTATGTTTAATAGATTATTGATTGTGGATTTAATTATTAAGTTGACCATTTTACATAATTACTGATTTTAATAAGGTTTTCATTAAAAAATTGAATTCTTTAAATTTATGGGAGTAAAGTTTCAATTTATTAGTTTTAACAACTTTAAAATAATTATTATAATTCTTAATTAAAATGTTATCTCTACAAATTTAATTTTTAAATTTTATCAAAAAAATAACTATTATTTTAGTTTTATGTGATTAATGTATTATCTTTATGTTATAATTCTTTTAATTTTGTTATTTGAGCATCTACTATTTCTGAATAATTTTTAAATAAATTCTTAGTTTTATTCTCTAAATTTATTTTCTGTCGTTTTAATTTTTTTTCTAAATATTCCAATTCTATTTCATTTTCAATAGAATCCATCTCAATTCTAATAATCATCAACTATTTTTAAAATTCCCTATTTCTTTATGCTATTTATAATGACTATTTATCTTCTAACTAATCTTACTATTCTTAAATTACATTTAAAGTATTTAAGAGCTTATCATACTATTATTATTTTTATGTTTGAATAAAAAAATTATCTAATTATTATTTCAAAAGTTCTAATTATTTTTTATTGTCCTAAATTACTTTTTATTATAAAGCTATTGGACCATTAAAATATGTTTATTCTTCTCTAATTTCATTTTCATAAATTGTCATTTATAAATTATAATCTAATAAAAGTTGTTATTTAATCTGTAAAGTTATTTCTCTAATAATTTCACATTTTTTTTCTTCCCAACGTTATTCTATATTTTTTTCTTATTTTTAAATCATATCGTTAGTTTAAATATAAAATTCTTGTTGGAATTGCATAAATAAATCATCTCTTTTTTACCATTTTTCTAAATAATTCTAATATCCCTATTCTGATGTTGCATAAATTTAATCAATATTCTATTCCTTCTAATTTAAAAATAATAGATTTTAAATGTTTTAATTGATTTCATCTTATATAATCTCAATCTTTACTTTTTTCATACATATTTATTTTTTTTCAAGACATAATTATAATTCTTCTTTAAATTACTTTTCAAGTTAAATTTATAATTATTATTAGAAATTGCTTAATTTTTATTAATAGTTAACATTCTACTATTATTATTATAAATTACTATAATCAACAATACTTTATTCTTAGTTCTATAAGTATAACTTATTCTAGTTTTAACAAAACTTTTATAAATTTGAAATTAATAAGTTAAGAGAGATCCTTTCTTAACTTTTGATTACTAACATTTATTTTATTAATTTTTTAATATTCCTATCTATTTAATTACCATTTTACTCAATAAATTCATAAATAGATTCTTACGATAAAAGTTTATTGTTGTCTTTAAATATACTCTATCCAGTTAGCATTTAGTACCAAATTACTCCCAGAGACCATACATCTACTGATTTATCATAATATTCATTTTCTATAATTTCAGGAGCTAAGTATTCAATCGATCCTATTTCAAGCGATTTATTTAAATCTTCACAAGTATCAAATTAGACTAATCCAAAGTCTAAAAGTTTGATTTAAATCTATTTATCTTAATCTTCACAAACAACAAAGTCTATAGGTTTTAAATTTCTATGAAATATGTCGAATCTATGCAATTCTTAAATAGCTTAAACTATCTAATGAATTATATAATGAAAAATACTTAAAGGAATAAAAGGCATTTTTCTAATTATTATTTATTTATGAATTCATTTTCAAAAATAAAATCATGTAATGATTTTTTCATTTTCTCAAGAATTATAAACACTTTTGATTATTGTATTTCAAAAATTTTGATTTCAATAATGTGTTATTATTTTATACATTATTGAAGCCTTAATAAATTCGCTTCTAAAAATGTAATTTTTGATTATTCTTTTAAAGTTACTAATTCCCCTGTTTGAACTATTTTTGCTTTGTAAACTTTAAATTAATCTCCTACTAAATATTAATCATATTTCTGAATTTAGTATCCTTATAATGATATTTAATCAATTTACTACATAATATAATTAATAAATTCTTAGTGAATTATTGGAGAATAAATATATAAAATTAAATACAAAATATTTAATAGAAAAAGATTAATCTATTAAATAATTTAATATATTAAATTACTAAATGTAAATGTCATCACAAAATAAATAACTCTTATTCTTTAATGGATAACAAATTGAAATTTTAGAAAAAATAAATGAAATAGGAAAGATTAAACTATATTCTGGCATCCTAAAAACTTTAGAAAAAAATATTTTGTTAATCGAGATTAATTTAAATTTTTAACATAAACATTAAATTTCGTTATTTGTTAACGATTAAGATCATTATGAATATTATAAAGAAAAATTGCAATATACATTTTTAAAAACATAGAATGATTGTATTTTCTAATTAGATCAACATTAAATATATTTTTGGAATTAATATTTTTAATAATAAGAATTCAAACTCTTACCATTTGAATAAAAAGAGCGATTATTTTATAAGGTATTTATAAATCTAGAAAATTAGTATTGTAGATAAAAAATTAAATAGAAAACTTATGATCTTTGTTTATTTTCAAAAGATCATTTAGGAAATATTTAATTTAAAGGAATAAATCAACAACTATTTATAGATAATAATTTTAACAATCAATTACATCCTTATACAACATAAGAATAAATGTAACTTGATATTTAATAAGTAAAAGATTTTGGAAACTTATATTTTCAAATACTGACTGATATTGATTATCAATGTAAGATTAATTTGATAAATTATAGAATTAAACCAAATGACATTAGAATAAAGTATTTATTTAATCTTAAATTCTCCATTATATGAATGGTAAAAATAAGAGATTATTAATTTAATTAATCCTTTATTTGTATAAGAACTAACAAAATAACATCTTTTAAATTTATTAAAAGAAAATCATTATGATATGAAAAATTATTTCAATCAATAATCTAATTAATAAATTGAAATCATTTATTAATATACACTTGAATAATAATAAATTTAAAGTTAATTGAATTATCTTTATTATCATATCAATTAGAATAATGAAGTAATATATTAAGAATATTAATATTTAAAAAAAATAAATACTTAGTTTCAAAAATTCATTAACACAAGTTTAATTTAATAAACTTTTTCAAATGAGATATAAGATATATTTAAATAATAATTAAATGAATTGAATAGATTGTCTTATTAATTTAATTTCAATTTGAAAAAAACTTTATGTGAAAACTTGATTTTAAAGCATAATAAACTTCAAAAGAAATTAGATACATTTTATTAGCCAACCTAATTTTTAGGTTAATTTGGAACATTATAAATCATTTTGTTTTCAAAGTTATAACATTAAAATAAGATGATACTTTAGAATTTAGAATTATAGAGTAATAGTAAAAATTTTAATGATGTTCTTTCAATCTTATAATTTAATCAATCTTATAATAAATTAAATTAGATTAGTTAAGATATTAAATTAGAATTTAAAAGTTATTAGAGTTAATTAGTAAATTAATTATTACAAATCAAATAATTATTAGAATCAAATTTAAAAAGAATTTAAACAAAATTATAAGGTGTTAATTTATAATATTTGATGATGGTTGCAACTGAAGATGAATCTGATTAAACTTCATTCATACCCACTATTTTAGAGAGATAATAGTTTCTTAATAAAATAATATTGGATATAAAAAATGAGAATCCTGATGTTATTGATAAATAAAATAGTAATAAGGTTGATATATTAAGTACATCATAAAAATACCAAGAATTAGAATATAAAATTAGAAATCTTAATGAAGTTCTAGAAGAACAATAATTAGAAGTGCTTTAGTTAGAAGAGAAATTAAAAATGAGAATATTAAATTTTGTAAATGAATTACGTTAGAAAATTTAGTAATAATTAGAATTATTAAAATATGAATTTAATTCTCAATTTTAATCAATAAAATTATTCTTGATAAATTTTTCTAAGAATTAAAATCTTATTAATAATTAAGAGTTTATTTAAAGTGAAAATAGAATATAATAGATAATCTAGAATTAAATTTATAGATTTTCTTTAATAGAAGAACTTTTATAATAATACAATTAGACTAAAAAATAATATTTTCATTCAATTTCAAAGAAAATTGAAAAAGAAAGAATTTATATATAAAAATTGGTTAATTAAGAGTTGAAATTACTTAATGAGATATTGAATAAATCTTATGATTCACAAGATAATTAATTAAAATAAGAGATATTAGAATTTGAGTTTATAATTTTAAAGACATAATATTCTAATGTGATTAATCAATTGGAATAAGAGATATAAAATATTAAATAAAAATTTACTAGTTTGGAAGTAGCATTTTAAGAATAGTTATTACTATTAAATAAGATAGAAATTTTATGTTAAGAGAATAAGGAATTAATAAATCATTATAAATATATCAATTAAAAATTAGATCATCTTTTAAGGAAAATAAACGACAAATTTGAAGAAAACAAAAAAAGATTTTATTAATTTTTCAATTTTTTATAAGATACTAAGGTTAAAATTAATGTACAGTAAGATTAAGAAAGATTGTGTTTAGAAATTAAATAAAAAATAATCGAAATATAATAATATTTTGAAATAATATAAAATTAGAATATCGAAAAGAGTAAAGAAGATAAGAGAATAGAATATTAAAAATTAAGAAATATGATAGAGCTTATTTAAAAGGAAATAATAATAAAAGGAAATTAGACAGATTTTAATTCTACAGGGTATTATTAATAATTAACATTAATAATATTGAGTAAATTTTATCATTTGAGCAGATTTTATTAAAGATTGATGCAATCTAATGTATTGAATAATAATTAATCAATCCAAATATAAGATTTAGAACTAATAAATTCATATAAAGATATGTATGCATATTTGGAGACTTAGGTAGATTATTATAAGAAATTAGTGATTGAGAATGGTGGATAAGTATTTTAAATTGATAATTTACAAGATAAATTAGAAGAGTTGGAAAAGTAAATTGAATAGACGACAAATAATTTATTAAAAGTAATTTAATGCTACATTTAGTAGCATCTAAATAAATCACTTTCTTCAATAAAAACGATTGATCAAATATAGAAATTTACTAATTACTTTGAATTTTCTAATTTCTTACCAATTTAATTGATAAATTAGAATAGATGAGAATATTATATGTAACTTAAAAATCTTTATTTATTATTAAAATAAAATTCATATTAAGATTTTAGTTACTCAATATCTACAAACCTTTATCAGTGACACTTAAAGATACAATGATATTAGGGTAATATCCTTCTTCAAACATTTCAGTTATTGTTTCAATCTTTTAAATAGTAGCAAAACCTTAATCATTAAATTATATAAACATAATACCTTTTCTTTTGATTCATAATTGATAAAATACTAATTATAAATAATTTTATTTAAATTATCATCACATTATATAATAATTCATTACATTTATTTTTCTTCTTAATTGAGCATTTCAATTTCAGCTTCATTATTTTTCATTTCTGGTCTTTTATATCTTCCAATATTTGATATCTCATATTAACCATAAACACAAACAACGATTGCAAAGATTAAACATGGAATTATAGAAGCTACCCAAGTAGCTGCCCATTCAACAGTATCATTATAATCAGCAAATTCAACATCCCCATAAAATAATATTTTCTATATTTGATAATATTTATTTACTCCTTTATTGTATTATATTTCAATATTTTCCATTTCTACCCTTTACATTCTATTTTATTGATTCTATTACAATAGTAAATCTAGTTGATCTTATTTAAAAAATAATGGATTTGTGGACACGTACCAATAAGCAGTTGAACAAGGTCTAAATTATTAAATATCAATACGGGATATTAATTGGTGCCTTATATGTGATATAAGAGGATATATCAGATTTAATAGTGCCTAAAATATTTTATTTAAAGTTGAAATCACTCATTGTATCAGCATTCATGTTGAATTATCCACTGAATTTTAATGGCTATTATTCAGACAATTTATATATGGGAAATGAAATAACTGAATAAATTGGTTCAATATCACATAATTAATACAATTGATCCTAGATCATAAATATTTGCAATTCTCCATCAGGTGTTTAAGATTGAAAATCAAGGCTATGTTCTGCATATGTGAATTAAAAGAATTCAGATTGATATGAAACATAATTATTTATTCCTTAGCTTCTCATCTTTATCCCATCAGTCTTATATTATACATTTGGACCAGCTGTCCTATTCCTTGTAATTGTTATATTTTCAGGTATATCCAAAATCATTTTTAAATCTAACAATTAGATAACTGAGCTTTCTATATCCTTTAAATTAGTTGTTGTAGCTGGGCAATTTGTATTTACCTCTAATTTATTATTTCAATCTTACATTTTAAATCATCAAAATTCCATATTTAACCTGATTTTGGATCAATTATATTAAATGAAAATTAGTAGGATTCATACTTTATAGGTTGTTAGCATAATTAACACAAAACTTAACCTATTAAAATTGGCAAAAATTTTAACATTTATTTTTAATAATTAAAATTATCTTTTTTATTTATACATATTAGTTATATTCTCATTATTCTATTTTTTCTTACTTTCACTCTATATTATGTGTATTTTTGTTATTAAATTTAAATTATTATTATATAATCACTAATGATCATAGAAAATATCAAAATTTAAATCTAAAATTATAAGTATTTTTCTATAATCTTAATTAATTATAACATTCTGTTAATTATTATTTCTAAATATTTGTGTTGCTCTATAAATTCGTTATTCAATTCTTTTTTTAATTCAATCAAACATTGCAATCCGTAATCATTCGAATTATTTGAGAATCAAAATCTATTTATAATTATCTGAACTATTTTCAGTCTTGTTGATAGAGAATAAAATTTGTTAATATCATAATAACGAAATGAGTAATATTTGATATAATTAATCTTATAAATATATATATATATCTATAATTAATTATTAATTTCATAATCAATTTTATGATAAAATTCTTAACTTTTTTATTAATTAAAATGACTAATTGTTCAGCATTTTGATTTTAAATAAAATTTTATAATATTGCCTTATTTATTCTTATAATTTATACGTTCAATTAATAGAAATCTTAAATACTATTAATAATAACTATTTTAAAAAAACAGAAAAATATAAATTAATTAAAATCATCTTTTCTTTAGGTATTTCATTTACAATTTCTTAACTTCTTCATCTGAATCAGACTCGTCATAATCCTTTAAATTAAATTTAATCTTAGGCATTGCTTTAGATCCTGCACTCTATTCCAATTAATTATTCATCATAATATTCTCTCTAAAGTCATTAAATTAAATAAATACTTATTATATGATTTCTATATAGATGAAATTAAACCTGATTATTTGATATTTGAAGATTGTATCTATTTTTTTTGGGATTATTACTATTGTTATTATTATTAATATTATTATTATGATTATTATTATGATTATTATTATTATTAGAATTATAAATATTACTATTACTATTATTACTATTATTATTATTATTATTATTATTATTATTATTATTATTATTATTATTATTACTATTACTATTATTACTATTATTATTGTTGTAATTATACTTGTTATTATTACTACAATTATTATTATTATTATTACTAATATAATTATTAAGTAAATTAGTCAATTCTAACATATTTGATAGGACTTTCTTATTAAAATGTATTATTAGTCATATAATTAAACTATGAAACATCCTTTTATTGATTGAATGTTGGGGATTGAATTTATAAAAAGTGATTTTTATCTGATTGTTAATTCTGTAAAGAAAAAGGTGACAAGGATTAAGAATGATATTATTAATGATTATTTTCATGTTGAGTATTTCCATTTATATCTTAGATCATGGCTTAATTTCTTTTTATTTATCTTTTAATGTCACTATCTTTCATTGAAATAATTAAATCACCTAATGATTATTTTTTATTAGTTGAAATTTTAAATTGATTAGAATTTTCAGAGTTATTTGAATTATTTTATGAGATTAATTTATTAATTGAATTTCTTGTTGAATTTTACATAGATTCAATCTTATCACATAAAATCTATTATGCAATCTCTTCTATTTCTTATTCTTTTTTTTTGGATTAAGTTTTTAATTTTAATTATTCACTTAAGAAATCTATTTTTTATACAGGTAATCCCATTCTTTTATTTGAAGGATGAAATGTTTATTCATTTCTTGGAGGACTCATAGGTTATTAAATTTAAGGTTTTTACATCTAATTATTAATATATAATATTACTTATTGAAGTAAAGCTCTTTACAAATCTATAATTTGAGTTTACATTAGTTTCAATTATTCTGATTACATAATTACTAATCTTTCAGTTAAATGTTAATTTTAAGGGAAGTTTGCAGATTAATAACTTTGATTAGAATCTAAAGGTTAAGGAACTGGTGGTTATTTAACTGTACTTTCCTATTAAAATGATTATTCTATAGTTTGAACAGGTTCTGCAGATAAAAGTTTTTATTTATTAATATTTTAGGTAGCAATTGAATTTTTATTTTAGATCTGATTAGTATTGTTGATAGGATTATATAGATCTGACACTTTATCTATTTAATTAAAAGGTTAAGCAGAAGCTAGATCAATTTGATGATTATCAAGATTAAGTATTTTCTCTTAAGATCTTACTATTTTATATTGAGGATCTTCTTGAATACTTACTTCAAAGAATTATGGAGACTGATTCTTTTGAAATTGAATGAATAAAAATTAGTCATATTAATCTTTACAGATTCTTCTGGTTATGTATGGACTACAAATAAATTCTGTTAACATAGTCCAAATATATTATCTATTATTTAATGGTTCATCATATGGATCATTTGAATATAACCAAGTACCAATTAAAGGTAATTAAAAGATAAGAGGATCTTAAATCATTAAAGGAAAGATTCTATTAGATTAATCTAGAGAGAGAAATCCAAATTTATATTGAACTTTTTCTTTCTTTTGACTTGATCTTGATTTTGTAATCATTTTAGTTAAAGGAGTTTCTACAAATTTATTAGTATGTCTTATTTCTTATAATCTAAATTTAATAGATGGATAATGTAGAAAAGTAGTGATTTGATTAGATTTTTAGAAATACAAAGCAAATCTAAATAAATTCAAATAGAGTAGATCAATATTAATTGTATTATATGAGCAGGCTTTCTGATTAATAAATTGGACAAGTGATTCAACATTCCAATTTGAATTAGTAACAGCAAAGCTTAATAAGATTGGATACATGTTATCATTTTCCAATTTTCTAATTAATAATTAATGTTTCTTTACTCTTTATAAGTTTCTTCTATGTCATAAGAAATAATATCAATTGATATTGTATTATCAAATTCAAAAGAATTAGTTAATCCATATGCTTATTTGAATTGTTGATGATACTTAATTTTATGTTGCAATTTATCATTAACAAAGATGGATGGTAAGAATTCTTCACTCTTTAATTCAATTTGAATTGATTTCAATTGATACTTGGTGATATAATTATAGAATGAAGGTTGATAAGGAATGAAAGTGAAGAGTTAATTAAAGCTATTGACATCTTATTCTAAATATTCAACGAGGTCTTAGGTTTGCATTTTGAATTTAAATATAACAAATTAATTAATATATCTGAATATATATTAATAAGAGAGTAATAAAAGTAATATAATATAAATGCAAGTACTATATCAAATGAATTGTGTAAGGAAACATATTTTGAAAAGCAAAACATATTATTTATAAGTCTTAGAAGATTAAATGATCTTAAGTGAAGTAAGTCTACTGAATATATAATATAGCATAAAAATATGTTGAATCCTAAGTATATAATACAATATAATTTTGAAACAAGAGTAATGTGGAAAGTTTCAGAACAAGATGAATTATGTTCATTTGGAATCTACTATGTGAATCGAATTAAATGGTTTGATTCTGATCATAATTCTCTAAATCTACTCAAAATTCACTTGTCTCCTAAAGTATTTTTTGGAAACATCTCTATTTTTTATGATTCAGGTTCCATTATTGGATCTGGAGCATCTTCAAAAGTGATACTAAAAATTTAAATTAGGTTTGCTTAGTTAAAGTAAAGAAGAGTATTCTTGAATATGCAGCAAAGTGCATATCTAAAAAGTATCTCTTATAAAAAAAGTCATCTGATCGAATGGTATAAATTGTTTTATTCATTATTAGAATAGATTATAATAAGAAATTTAAATCTTACAGAAAATAGATCATCCTCATTTTGTGAAGTTACATGAAATATACCAAGGAGAGAACTCTTATTATTTAGTAACAGATTACTTATAAGGAGATACTCTTTATAATTATATAAAAACATTTCCAGATGATTAAATACCTTCTCATTAAATCAGAGAAGCTATCAAAGTTTATTTATATAATATTTATATAGATTATATTAACAGCATTAAAATATTTAGAAATTAATAATATAATCCATCGAGATATTAAATTAGAAAATATTTTATTATAATAATAAAATGATATTACATCATTAAAGATAATTGATTTTGGTTTAGCTATATATGCATAACCTTAACAAAAAGTAAGTATTTGTGGTACTCCTGGATATATTGCCCCTGAAATACTTAAAAATTCTAATAATGATGAATATTTCACTAATAAATGTGACATTTTCAGTGCAGGAGTTATCTTTTATAAATTGTAAGATTTATAATAATCATAGATTAACAAAGAAAACATTGTTTCGAGCTTAAAATACTATGGAAATTATGGAATAAAATAAATTATGTCAAGTCAATTATTAAGATATTGAATATAAATTATAAAAAGAGGCAATTAGTTTATTAAAATCTATGTTGGATCCAAATCCTAAAACTAGATATTCAGCAACATAATGTTTGGAACACTCTTATTTTAGTTGTAAACTTGAAAATATTAATATCTTATAAGAGATCTTGGATAAAGCAACAGGGTTTTCTGGTCTATCATAAATTAGTAAATTAAATTATTATTATTATTTTATAGAAGAATATAAAGATACCCATTCTATTGGATAAGAATGTTAAGCTGCTTAAATTAAGAAATGCAATCCTACATCTTATCGAATAAGAACAGAACAAAGAAAAAGAACAAAAAGTCCAAGAAAATATGCTGAATTTCAATTTTATTGTCCTTCCTTCTGTTAAATGAATTCTTTTGAAAGTTTAAGTAGTAAAGGATCCTAATCATATTCAAATAAAGTATCCAGAATTGAAAACATAATTAATGATAAATTAGATTCGGTTATTGAAGAAGATGAAAAATTTCAATAAAATGTTAAATAAGTATGTTAAATTTGAATTAATTTACTAAATGTATGATTTTTATTAGTTTTATTCACATATTTATTAACAATTTATTAAGACTTTCATTATTAATTATTATCATAAATATTGATGAGTGTTAATACTTTAGACACATAGTAATAATAAACTAGAAGTGGATAATCATAAGGAACATATCAAACTATTAGATCACATAATATTGAGTTACAAATTAAAACTAATACAATTATTCAACAAGAAAATTCATACCCAAACGTGCCCTAAACTAGAAAATCAGAAAAGCTATTATGTTCCAAATGCAATATTCCTGTAGACTCTGATATTTCTTATGAATTGGGAAAAGGAAGTTACGTAGTAATTATTATTTTACTTGCATTAATAATTACTTCTTTTTTTGCATTTCTCCCTTGCTTATTGAATAATTGCAAAGATGTATAACATAGATGTTCAAAATGTACTAAATTACTAGGAACAAAATAATTCTTATTTGGATGATAATCTATTCAATTTTCCATATTTAAAAATGCAGTTTTTTTTTTTCATTTAAATAAGAATTTTATTCATATTTGGCTAAATTAAAAAAATCATATATCTTTTCTTAATTATCATTGATCTTATCAGAACAAAGAAAAAATTTAAATATATTTATGAAAAGTTTATAAAATCACAAAAATAATTACGATTTTGCAATGTATCTATGAAACATTCCAGATTCTTTTAATTCTTATTTTTATTATTCAATTCTTGTATCTAAATTTAATTTTCTACCTTCTTTTAATCCATTAGTATTTTATAAAAATTTAGTTTTCTTCCATTATGATGACATTTATTAATATCTGGCAACAGGATCAGATCTTTTTGGTAAAGTATTAAATGATTTTTATTTATAATTATATTTTTTTTGCATTTATTCACTTTAATGAATACTAGAAGTATAAATAGGTTTATAAGATGAAGTAGTAGAAGTAGAAGGTCTATTTTATAGTTTGCTAATATTTTTTAATTAATTTGTAGTTTCAATCAATACTTTATGATTAGTTAAATTAGATAGAGCTTTCTTATTTTCAATTTAGTTTCTTTATGGTAATTTAAATTTAATTCCAGTTTTTTATAATTTGTCATTGTTTTCTAATTCTAATTCTTCTTCTTCATCATTTTCATTATCATTATCATTTTCTTGATTATCTTCATATATGTTTTATTTGTTATTAGCAAATTAAATGGCTTCAAAATCTTATTTATCATAATCTTAATATTCATCATCTGGAATAGATGAGATTTCTTCATCACTACTATAATTTTACATTGTAATTATATTACTAACAGTTAATATTTAAATTTTAATATATA